>BMAW01012607.1:477-18839 GCA_019974015.1 Nephila pilipes | reverse complement strand
GGTGTTTGTTTAAAAAAATGGAAAAAACCGAGTTTGCGTTCTGATAAAACATTGTTTTTTAATGGGTAAAACACCGTGCAAGGAAACAATGGATTGAAAATGTTACCGGACTCTTGTCCATCAAAAGGTAACGATTTGTCGAGGTTTGCCGAGTTTAAACGTGGTCGTACCGACACAAATGACGCGGAACACCTGGGTAGACTTGTGGAAGGTTACACGGAAAATGTGAGTGAAGTGGACAAAATTAGTATAATGAAAGATCGTAAAGTGAAGTCTGTGAGATTGTTGAGATGACACAGATATCATGGAAGTGTATTTACTGTCCTTCATATGAAAAATTGAGCAGGAAAAAGGTTTTTCCAAGTGGTACAAGTGATTGCTTTGATGGAACAAAAAACAGCAACGAGTCGATGATTCAGAAAGCTGTTTATCGCTATTTAATTGCAACAAAAAAAAGATTTCTTGCAAAAAAGAAAAAAGAAAAAAAAAAAAAAGATTTGGAAAAGCGTTGAACGATTGTATCAATTCAAAAGGTGATTAACAAAAGGTGTTATGTTGATGAATAAAAAAAAATTGCAAAAAAATGTTGTTTCAATGTTATCCTGAGTTATTGATTGATGTGTTATATGTGGAAAAATTGAAAAGCTATGAATGTAACGTTGTGTACCGAAAACAATTAAGCTTTTAAAAGAGTATCGATATATATATATATATATATATATATATATATGACCTTTTATCAAACAACCTAAGATTAAATTTACATGAGGTTAAATACAGAATTATTCTCAAGATGAAATCATATTATTAGCAACAAAATTTAAATGAATATAAGTTTTCCAAAAATTATAAGAACAAAAATAAATATGCAGAGGCAAAACTATAAATGCCCTGTAAGAGTATATAATGTAATGATATTCAAGAAATATGTGCGAATCTTAACTAAACTGAGTTTTTCTGTCAGATATAACGAAAAATACAAGCATGTTAAATAACCAAAAAACACGATTACAACCTGGAAAAAAATAACGTATTTCAACTCTATTGTAAGTAAGTAAGCTGTTCAAATGATATATTTTTTATTTATTCAAACTAATATAAAATTACAAGATTATTCAAAAGCTACAAATATTTTAACATAAATAGGAGATTCATTTTTTTTTTTTTTTTGTACTTACTAGGGTTTCTGATTTCCTGTTTTTCCATTCCCACGTCTGGGAAATCCTGAATGTAATTGTCATTCCCTGGATTCCGGGAATATATCAATATTTCAAAAAAATTTAAAAACAAGTTATTTTTAAATAAACTCAATAATTATATAAAATAAGGATACATATATATTCCAAAATTAATGCTTATTTATATAATGAGCTAAAATATAAAAAAAGATATATAATAAATTTACTCATTTTAAAATAGATTTCAGAAAGCATAAGCAATTTATACTTCTTTATCACTCAGCCTAGTTCTAAGCTTGTGACGAACAATCCGGCAGCAGAAAATGTCCTCTCGGCTTTAACTGACGTTGGAGAATAGTTTTATACCTCACATAGTTTTATAATGTTTGTTGAAGGATTTTCAGTCGAGGAATAGTTGGTAATTCTTGTTTCCATGATTTTGTTGAAACTAGTACTTTTTTTTTATTGAACAATATAAAAAAACTTTTGTTTTAGAGTAAATTGTTTTCTCTAATTTTTTCACAACGTAAGAGGTTTTTCTTTCAAAATCTCCATACTTTCTTTCTTCTGAGTGCGAAGAGTTGTACATTGATTCCTCTCTTCGCAGAAAAGCCTTTGTCCCTAATATTGCTGTCTAACTAAACAAGTTTTACCAGGCAAGTAATCTCGAAATATCGACAGTAACCGTAGTTGTTTTCTGTATTTTTTCTCCCAAAATTCAGGTATTGCATTAATCCTATTAAATTAATGTTATGTGTCTCTATTAATTCTTTGATTAGAGAATTTTCATATTTTCGCAAATTTGAATTTTGTTAAATTCCACAACGAAAGAAAATACACCTTCTGCAGTTAGCAAAGTTGCATTTCTGACTGCATAATTTTCCTAAGCCAATTTACTGGCTTTAAGCCGGCTACAATTGTAGACACTGTTTCAAAATCACATTGGCCATCATTCTTCTTTTTAATGTCAATTAAGGCTTTAAAATTGCTGACTTTATTTCTAAAAATCTTTCAAGCATTGCCAACAAACTATTCCAGCGTGTTTTGGTATAAACAAACCATCTTTTCACAGCCAAACTCTTCTGTAACATATTTTGAATAATTTTATATTTTCTAATCTTTTTATAGTTTCATTTATGTTAGTTAGAATTTTTTTCTGCATAAGTGATATGAAACGAAGCATCTGTTCCTACAATCGCTTTCAAATTCTAAATCTAATGCTTTGCCCAAATCTTCAATTAGCTCTTCCCTTCATCATTGTCTTCTTCTTCATGATTTATCTTCTTCTTTCAACAACGTTTTCTCCCAAATCTACTGTTTATTATAAAGCACATCACAATAATGGGCGAGGTATGGCGTGCATAGCACAGTGATTCAACTCATTATTTTTCCGAACTTAACCATCATACTAGCAATTATAAATCAATACGCAACTATATAGCTTTTCTGTTATGATTCCGAATTCCTTTAGTTTAGTCTCAACTGCTTTAACACAATTTTTCGCTGAAAAAGGATCCCCTAATTCTTAACATTCCTAAATTAAAGATTCACCCTCATTGAAGTGAACGTTTATGTTCAAATATCGTTCATTTTTAAGCGACAACTCATCGCGTCAAGCTACAACGAAGTCCAGCGTTTAACTTGATACAAATTTCATTAGTAACCCGAGCTTTAATCACATTATACTGTTATATACAAGCCTATGACATCAATAGGGTTTGGAGGAAAGGAAATAACCTTATCATGTAAGGACTTCTAATAAAGTTACTTTTTTTGTTATTGCATTTCTACCGTGGAATCCATCTACAACAAGTTTATTTACAATTTCCTTCTAGCGTTTCTTTTTTTTTTTCTTAAGAAAAATATGATAATAAGGGTCTTTTGTTCAGAAGTAATTTGATATCATTATAATCCATCAATTTTTTTTCTTATTAATTTCAGTATTTTCTAATCCTTGACGAAACAGATTGAGTTGCTTTTGATATATTATGCCGAATTGTAAAATGCCGAAGCAAAACCACTTGTAGACCAACCTCTACGCTTCCAAAAAATAATACTACATTTCATGCATTTTGCACTTTCTTCATTTTTATTTTTATGAAATACTGCCAAACAAAAGGACTTCGAATCTGAGACAGATATATTTCAAATGGTTATATTTATATTTTATATCTGAAAGAAATATATAAATTGTAAAGAAAATAAGTAGATCCCAAATATTTGTAACTGAACGAAGCATACCAAAAACGACTTTACTCCAACCTCGATAACTCAGCTGTTTCTGGTCCGATCGACTTAAAATTTTGACACGTTTCAAGCAAAGGTTAGTACTCTAGAAAGACCTGGTTACTGGTTTACTACGAGCGCCATCTCTGGGTTAGTCTCGGGAGTTATTGTTTGATGTGTTATTAAATTATTCAAAAACCATGGGATGATCAAAGAAGAATTGCAATTTACTTTTTAAAACTGATTTTGATTGAAAACACGACTTTGAATTGAAACTTTTAGTAACATTTTACTTCAGGTGTATTTCTGTATAATTTATTGACAATGGTATTGTTTGATAATCAGTGTGAAGAGATGAGTGTTATTACGAAGAGATTTATCAAAATGATCATCGGCCTAAGTAAATAAAAAATTTAATATTTAATAAGTTTAAAATAACTGGGATAGAAATCCCCAAGAATGACATCGTAAATATACTTTTTGAAATAACTGGCAACATTTTCGTACCTTTGTTGATATAAATGGCGGTGAAAATGTTTGGATAAATATTAGTGCTCATGCAGCTTAAAAAATGTTTTCTCAGGCCTCAATTTGGTTAAATTTTAATACAATGCAAATACCAATCAATTGTGGAATTCGTCACTTATTTTCCGGTTTAAATTGAAAAAATTTAAGCATATTTCAGTTATACGCAACAAATAGATATTTGGATATCTCGGCGGTCGTCAAATTATGATTACGCCAAAATCATCGCCAAACTCGTGAAGCATACCTTGCGATACAACCTACCTTAGTGACATTTCTCAGTCGCTTGGCAATTTATTATCCGGCGCCGCTAAAACAGGGAAAGAGACAAATTTCTGACAGTATCAAGAAAAACAAATCGTAGAAATTAATAAGTATCAAGTCTTAATATTAATTTTATAATGTAAATAATTTTAGTTGGAACTCTTCTTCTCTGATGAAGAATGTTTAAATATTTCCTATAATTTAGCGGTTAATGCTATAATACACAAAATTCTACATTAGGAAAGAACTATTTCATCCTGAAATAAAGTGACAGCTGTAACAAATATTATCCAGGAAGGCGAAACTTAGGAAAAGCAAATTTCGCTGAGAAAACTAGCCCAATCTTAAAAGGAAAGATTTATGATCAGTGCCCCTATAAATAAATTAAAAATTGTTATATAAAAAAGTTTAAAAAACAGTTTATACCCTTTCTTTTCTTAGGTTGTAAATTTCTAAATCGAATGACATTTGAAATAATTTGTGAATGGAAATATTGTACACAGGCTTCGGTGTAATAACATGTATTGAAAACAAGCACTTGAGGTTGGACGGAAATTGACATTAAAAATGTCAATTTCCATCCAACATTAAAATTCATATAAATCATTCTCAGTAATAATTCATATAAATCATTGACAAATTCATATAAATTATTGACAAATTCATATAAATTATTGACAAATTCATATAAATCATTGACAAATTCATATAAATCATTGACATTAAAATTCATATAAATCATTCTCAGTAAGAGAAGTCATTTGGATTAGAAAGGAAATGCCTCAAGAGATGGGAGTCTTAATAGCGTTGGGCGACAGAAATGTATTTTATAAACTGAATGAATCGCTCACGCGAACGCAAAACATTCAATTAGTATTCCGAATTTTTTTCAAGATATTAAGGTCTAATGAATACTATATGTAGGGGGAAAGGAAGATTTCTAGTTCAAAAAATTCCTCTAGAAGCGTAGGGAGGATGAATTATTTCAAATCTCGAAATAGATGTGAAAAATTGAACAGAAGTAAATAATTGGCCTCGGATCGTATCTCAAAGACATTGTAATTTCTGCTCCCTTAGACATTTGTATCGATGAAGTGTATAAAAAAATTAACTATTAATTAGAAAATCAAGAAATTTAACTCTGCTTTTATCCTGGATAGAAATTCGCCGGATTAAAACGTTTAAGTTTTAGAAGTAAGTCTGAATAGGAAATTTATTTATCTGTAATGATTAATATTTGTTGTGAAAGGAGATCGTACTGAAAAGTTAAGTCAAGTAAAAAGACATGAATCTACAGTATTTTTCCATTTCGAAAGCGCTGGCGATAAAGTCCCAAAAAAATGACACGAACAACGCCAAATGACGTTGATTGTATTCAATGTAATTTAATGGTGCATAAATATTTCTTTATTTGTATACTGTGTGTTGTCGCCAACAAAGTCTGATTAGCGAAATTAACGATGGCGAAATGAAAAAGTATGAAATCATTCAATGACGTAATGAAACTTTAGAAATTTGAAACGAAGGCTAATGTAAGATATGGATAATATTTGGAGTGTGGTATGTAGGAATAAGCTGTTAAAATAAAAGAGTGTCTACAGACTGAGTAATATTCAGTAGAGTGCCTAAAAAAAATGTTATAATGATCTCCATTGAAGATAAAGTTTACTGTACATAATCAATTTTTCCTTTCTCTTGTTATTCAGAATCGCTTGCGCCTTCGAGAGATTGATATATTTTATCGTATTTAACACCAAATTAGTCGAACATTCTTTTTTCTAAATAACATCCAGAGAAGAAAGTTATTTCTCTAAAAGAGGAAGTAGACGAAAAGCTTATAAATTCCCTTACATATGTAAAAGTAGGAGAAAAAGAAACTTTAATTAATATTGAAATTTTAACTCATTTTCTTATTACTGGAAAGATAAACGCTCATTAACGGAAAGAGATGACAGTGCACATGAATCGTTTGAAATATCATTTTTTGGCATATTATCGCCAAGAGAGATTAAAATTAGCCAAAGATTGTGATTTAATATTGTTTTAATTATCATTCGTTAGTTTTATTTAGAAATTGGCAAATCATGTATCACATGTGCAATGTATTTTATTTATACATGGTCTGAGTGTGACGTCAGTGTTTTTGAATTATAGGTTTCATTCGGAACTCCGCCATTTTGTTTTCCTACTTGGCTGTGTAAGTTCAAAAGATTGTGTCTCCTATATTCTATTACAAGTACTTGTAGCTTTTGAATCGACTCACATATAAATTTATACTGGTTTCAAAAAATAAAAATATATCGTTTAAATAGCTTAGAATAAGTTGGAATAAGTTATTTTTTCCAGAGTTGTAAGTGTGCTTTTTCTGTTATCTAACATGTTTGAATTTTCGTTAATGATATTCAAAACTTCATTTTTAGTTTAGGATCGAACATATTTCCAAAATACTGATTCTCGCAAAGCATTTATTTACGGTTTTGCTATAATATATTTGGTACAAATTTTTATAATTTCGGAAAACATTTTCATCTAAATTTTGTTGCTGTTATGAGTTCGCTGTTCTCTGAAGTATTACAATTCTGTATTTGAACGTATACATATAATTTAATCATAGGTTATTAGATAAATGGTCACATAATTGAAGTACTTTTCTTATACCTGATGTTTTTTCTGTACAACGGATGTGTTTTTTTGCTTTTTCAACATATATTAGTTAACTTTATAATGTGTTGATACATTTTGGATATACAAACTATTGGTTTTCTTAATGCATTAAACTATACATTAATGAATGAAATTAAGCAATTTACTTTTTTAATCTAAATTTTGATTAAAAACACGTATTTAAATTAAAAATTGGTACTTTTATACTTCACTGGCGCAAGCGATAAATTCGCCAAAAATGATACGACCGACTCCAAACGGAAAATTTATATTCTGTTTGTTATCGCCAATAAAGTCTACTTGGCTAAATTTTCGCCGGGAAACGGAACAGTACCTAATAATTTTGGCAATGCGTTATTTCAGGTGTGTTTAGTGCTGATCATATTCATTGATATGTGTTCAGCAATAATTAAGAATGCTACTGTTTGATAATCTGTGTAAAGATATAAGTGTTAGGTACTTTTCCGTTGACGAAGGTTAATTGTTTTTCGCCAAACGGGTGCGATATCACGGGCTACTGCAGTAGTATTGCGTCGGGAGAGAGGTGAATTCGTACATTATTTTGGCGATTTTTTACGGTCCCCCTTCAAGGAAAAGTACCAAATGTTATTGGTCATCGATTAGAGTTGTACAAAATTTGAAATTTAATGTATTTATTACAACTGAGACACGAATCGCCCAGATTGGCATCATAAGACCAGATTCATGAAGTGAATGGCAATATTTTGGAATTTTTGGCGATATATATGGCAGTGAAGTGCTTGGAAATATTTGTGTTATTGCAGCGTAAAAAATATTGAGTCATAGTTTCTAAGTACGATTGATATCGTTCCCATAAATGTATCCCTATTTACCACTATAGCAAATTTGTAGAGTTTGACTTATTTTTTCTGCTTAAATGTACAGTAATAGTTCATATTTTAGGGTTCTGAGTGTTTATTATGTTTTTAAATTGTGTTTGGACATTATATAATTACGAGAATCAGACAGTTGGAAAAATTTGGCTTCCTGGAGTTGCTTGCTGACATATTGAGGGAAGGAAAAGATTTTGGAAAAATAACATTAATGGAGATAAGAAAAGTACCTATGAATTACATTTCAAGATTTAATTCTAGTCTTTATGAAATATAACAAATTGATCTGAAAAAATGATTGCGACACTTTATTCCCTTCATTTATAAAAATCAAATTCGATTGATGTGTGTGATTCATTCAATAGTATTTATATTTTGCCTAGTAAATATATCGTCTACATGTTCCTGGAATAACTCATTCAATTCACCTGACAGCGTATCAAATCCTGAGCGAGTCTATTGCTCAACTCGATGGCAAAAAATTTCATCTCTTTATCTCCCTCGTGGGAAGGCCCGACTTAATTACTTTAATATCTCTTGCTATAATAAACTTTTAATTCGTTAAATGTTTAACTTTAAACCTAAACTTATAACCTCTGTAACTTAAATTTTGAATATTGAACGTTAAATTTTTAACTTCAGTTTTTTCACTTGACCTTCAAGGATTTTCCAACTTATAAGAAAATTGTTCAGTACAACATTTTAATAAGTTTCTATGCACGCTTAAAATCAAAAGTTCTGCTCTCTGACACAGTACAATAGATCAGAGGTAAGAGGTTTAATGGGTAAAGGGCTTAAAAACACTTCGCCCCACTCGTCGCGCAGAAAAGAGGTAAAACGTAAAATAAAATTTTAAGAACTACTATTTACAAAACTAATTATTTTGAAGAGGTATTTCTAAAGAACATAAAGACAAGGGTGGATCAAAGGAGGAATATAATATTTTTTATGTATCAATAAGTACATTAATTTACGTATAACCTTAAATATAAAATTACCTTTAGTTTAATTTCGAAATACTCTGAAATAATAATCCAAAGGTTGGTTGGTTTAGTAACGTCGCAATAGAAACAACAAGAAGGCTTTGGGCGATAGATGTCGTAATTTTGATCCTTGGTCAAGTGAGGAAAGCGAACAGCTGTGCAGGCACCCCTCTCTCATAACTTCCACTCAACGACAGGACTTTGTACTAAGACCGATTTAACATGCATCAGCCCCGGTAACATGAAGAGTCCTTAGTGGAA
Source organism: Nephila pilipes (assembly GCA_019974015.1). NCBI lineage: Eukaryota > Metazoa > Arthropoda > Arachnida > Araneae > Nephilidae > Nephila > Nephila pilipes. Next base: position 9,884 of record BMAW01012607.1, on the reverse strand, counting down.
TCAAGACTCTAAACTACATTTTAATGAAAACCGCTGGCCGCGAGTCCGCTACCATGACTACTAGGCTACCGCAGCTTCCATTTAAAACAGCTTGGGTATTTACTTTTATAATATTGTATTTATAGATTGTATAAATTTTTTTCAATTATTAAAATCACATGAAGGTTTTTGGGTGATTTTCGCAAACTTACTTCGACTCCGAAAATTTGACTTGCTGATGAAACTTTCGAAACGAACTTCATTTATTATTTTTGGATATGCATTGAGTTAATTTATATATTACCTTTTTATGTAGGATATATTTCATTTTCTTTCTCTTGTATGAAATTCCTCTTCAATATAAGACTTCTTTCTTTTGAAAATGTAAGATTTATGCGTTAGTCATGCAATTCACAAACATAAATAGAATTTTTATCTGACTTACGAAAAAAAATATCGTTATTTAAAATATTTTTGTAAAGATTTCTCAGAACGGATTTTATGGTTATGGAATTGAAATCCCTCTCCTAGAGAAAATACAATCCTCTTTGCTTTCCATTAGGATTAATATAGGCGGTTTCACCTTTACGAAATTTGCTCAATTAAATTTGTTATATTTAGCCTAAAGTAGCTGATGATTATAAGATATATTCTATTTGCCCGTTTGAGAGCTTGGTATATTTCATTTAATAGAAAATCATTTATGTTAAATAATTTTTACTTCGTTCGTTACGCCCTGAGCAGGAAGATATTTCTTAAAAGCTGTAATATTATGGAAGCTAAAAAAATGGTTACAAATCTATTGTGAGTAAAAAACGATCGAATATTTAAATTTCAACTCATTTCGCTTTGAATGGATAAGTTAACAATATTTGTAAGTCAATACAAGGAATTTTTTGACATGGATATCGCAAGAACAGTTCATGGCCTGCATTTCCTAAGAGAGATAAAATAAATAATCCCGGAAAATTGCGTTTTTCAGCTTAAAATAAATGTTCGTAACTATTCATGCTTCTTAAAAAGAAATAAAAAAAAAATATTGGTTTGACAAAAGCATTCCAATTTTGTTGTAGCTTACAACATTGAAAACAATATTTTTTTTTCATTTTGGAAATCGATCAATCAGGTTCATCTGCGTAATTCATCCTAATTTTAAAAGGTTTGAGAGTGTCATCATTGTTTTTGAATATTCGGTTTCATTGAGAAATCTACCATTTTTTTTTTACCAGGCAGTGAAAGTACAAAAGTATGGTGAATCATTTTTGTTGGTAAAACACCTTGTCGTATTTGAATTCCAGAAATAAATTTATATCCCATTGCAAAAAGAAATGATTTTTTTAAAAATAGTTTATTAACATTTGATGAATGTGATGCATTTCTTTCAGAAATGTTTTTTAGTTATATTTATAGTTATTAATTGTCTTTAATATATCTAACATATATGTTTGTGTTTTTGTTAACAATCTTCAGAACGTCAATTTGCTTTTAGAATCGTGCGTAATTTCTGAATACTATTACATAATTTATTCTTGCGCGGTTCTTATTTAGTTTCTTGGAATATTTTAGGAGCAATATTTTAAATTTTTCTGTAATATTCATTTTACATTATGTTCTTATCATGAGGCCCCTTTTCTCTAAAGTATTAAAATACAGTATTTAAATTCTTACAAAGATTTTAAACATGTATTATTAAATGAAACATCTCATAAGTGGAATCTAAAACGAGATGCATTTTCTAGACAACATTCGATTTAGTGTGTTTCCAAATTTCTACAAATATGCTAAGTACTTTTCTCTTAGCTGAGTTTCAGACAAAAATCGCAAGCCCAAATATTGACGAGAACAGATTTTTGATAATGTTATAAGTTTATTTTTTCATAGATTAACCGCCAAGCATTTGTAGCTAGTGAGCAGAAAAATTCCAGATAAGGGGATTTCATTTATTAAACGTGAAGTATTCAAGAAACAACGTTTGTTTCAATATATTTCTACTTATATTAGTTTACTTTGATTTATAAAGTGTTAATAGGTTTTAAATTTATCAATGGTTGTTTTAATTAAATGCTTAGACAATACATTAATCAAAGGAACTAAACAAAATTTACTTCGTATTTTTAGACTTTACTTCGTACTTAAAGACGTATTTTTTAATCAATCTTTTTTAAATAAAGATTGATTAAAAAATACGTCTTTAAATTTAATAATGATAAAAGTTTGTTAGAAGTTTAGTGATGATCATTCAATGAGATGATATTATAATTTGTTGAAAGTACTAATGTTTACTGATCTGTGTTAGATGTTGGTTTTATTGCGATGTGTGTGATCAAAATTTCTGTCGAAGAAAATTTCTACAAAACTTTAAGCCAGACGATTATGCAAATCTTTAAGACTGACACCATCAAATGAGAGTAATGGTGTACTCATATTGTTACTCATAATATGTAAGTACTCATAATGTTTAACGCCCAGAGTTTTACATTAGGATAGAATCTGCTCACAGTTAATGCTTTGTAAAATGAAGCGACAGTAAATACAAATATTGTCAAGAGAAAACAAGACGGAAAATCACAGTCGCTAAGATGACTCGGCCAATCTTAGAAGGAATGATGTATCAACGGAGCTCCCAGAGATAAAAGAAAAATTTTAATCCTTTATTTTCTTGAGTTAGTTTCATATTCGAATGATGTTTTAAAGTGTTTGTGATTGGTAGTACTGTAGTTCTCAGGAGTGTGCGTTTGATACTATTAAATGAAGCCACATAATTACTTTGAGGTGATTAGAAACGCACAGTAAAAAATTGCTATATAAGTAGAGTGGCATAAGAAGAAAATTCTTTTGGGGGGTGTATATCATTGTTGTCATGGCGAAAGATATTTTTTAGTTTATAATTATTACTTGATAAAAAGTAATAATACGCTATATTATTCTTATTCCTCCTATTTAAAACTGTTGATATATAATTTGATCAATTCATAAAAATCTAAAAAAGTAAAGATTATTTCAGAAAAATAATTAAAGTACCATAAGAATAAAATTGCTTTTGTGTGGGGTTCATTCATAGGGATGAAATCCCACTTTCCTTTTCATCTACATGCACTGTATCACACGCACTCTTTCAGGGACAGCAAAAACTTTTCTATTCTTTTCTCAGCAATCGGCTGAGTTGAAATCCTTTTTTCTTTTTGTGATGAAAAAAATATAAGCACGAAGAGAAATTTTTTTTTTTAAATTACAGTTTAGAATATCTCTAGTAGTATAACAAAATAAATACGTACAAACACTTAATTTTCGAGAGAAACTCTTAGGGATTGTTTATGTACCTTTGTTTCTCTCTGGATACGCCACTGTGTAAGTCATTTTCATGTGGAATAGAGATAAGGTTTATAGAGAAAATAAATGGCTCATGGTATGAGAAGAAAGTAATGCTGGATAAGAAAAATGAATTCTAAAAAATGAATAATTGCCCGTCGTACACAAAACATTCTACCTATATTCCCAAGTTTTTTTAAGAAATTTAAGTCCAATTGATGCTATCTATAGAAAGAGTGGATGATTTCCTTACTAAAACACTTCGCTAGAACCTCAGATAGGGTGAATCACTTCAAATCTCAAAAAAGAAATGAAGAGAAGAACAGAGTCGGATTTAATTCCTTCGCAAAATCATGGTCCTTTTATGTTAAACATTATAAGCGATAATATTTATAAAAATAGAAAGATAATTAAGAAATGCGATTCATTTAAAAAAAAACCGAAAAATTTGTATTTTTGTTGTTCGTTTTTGACAAAATATATAATTATTAATTTTCCGTTTTGGTGATAGACAATTACGTACGAATACACATTAAAGATGTTTTACTTTCAAAATTAGATACATATTATGATAACTTATAGTTTGAAAGCAAAGAATATAACTGTGAGCATGCTTGTATTTTTATAGTCGGATATAGTAGCAGATATAACTCATCGTCTTAATGTGCTTAAACCTAGACAACATTGAATAAGGTAAAAATTTTCCCATGTAAACTTACCAAACGGATAATTTCGTAATGACCTGTCGAATGTTTGCGCATGAAAGAAATGAAAATTGTCGGAATAAATCTTATGTATGCCACTGAATGAAACTGTAATTTTCATAACAGAGAGAAAGGCTCTCTGAAAGAAGGTCAGAGTGGTGTGCCAAAAGTTTATAAGTGATGAATAGTTGATTCTGTCTTCCAGTGACTGCTGCTCTGATCCTAATGATTTGAATTTAAACTTAATTTCAATTTTCAAATTAAACTTCAATGAAACTAATGTTAATCTCGTAACTAGGAAATACTTTTCAGAGGTCAAATTGTGTTGAATTGTTTTATTATGACAGCACGGTTGGAAAATTACATTTTAAAAATTCACTGTGTAAAAGTGTGACCAATCTGAGTTTCGGTCATATTTCCTAGCATTTTAATTTATTTTTGAATTTTTTTTAATTCTGTTCCTAATATTGAAAAGGTTTCTTTTCATTACGAGAGATTGCAGTATATTCTTTCAGTACAAATTTTTAGGTAAAAAAAAAAAAAAAAAATGTTACTCTTAATTAAATAAAATTATTTTATTTAATTTTATAATTTTATGAATTGAAATAATCTACAAAAAAATTACTACTTAGTGAAGGTTTCATTGTAAAGACTACGATGGGATTTGCTTAAAAAACACTGTCTTACGGTTAAATTAACAATTATTTCTTGTACAGTCCTTAGAATGATAACTTTATTCCGCAAATGTTTGGGAAGTACGACTTCTGCTTGAAAAAAAATTATTTGACGATTTTAATCTGTTTTTCTCTTAAAAGAGGTTGATTAATTTTTGATGATTGAATGAAAAACTAAATTACTGAATAAATACTATGTTACTGATAAACATCTTAATTTTCTCCCCTATTTAGTTCCTGTTTTTCCTTCCTGTTTTTGACTGTTTAGAATCAAATCAAGATGAAGAAGCTGTTTAGAAATTTGTAAGTTGTTTAAAGTTTTTCGTATTTTTTATTATAAAATATTCCCAGCATAATCAATAGTTTTAATATTATGAATTATGCCTGTTTTCGATTTGTTTTTTCTGCATCCTATTTTCAAAAAACATTGAATGCATGTATATTAGAATTAAAGATTCATCCGAAGGTAATTCAAATATATTAAAAGAAGAATACGGATATATATATATATGTGTAGGATTTTCCATCCAATTGTTATTAAGCAATTAATTTTATTTTTTCAATCTACTGTAAAACCAGTTATTCCGATACTCAATAGATGTCGCCACGATTCAAGAGTCATGTGATAAGCTCATGCAGCGCCACCTATCCGAGAATAAAACTATGTGACGCTCGTTTTCGCGCTCTCTTTAGCCGTCACTTTCTCCGCTTCTCTTCTCCTTCGCTACCCGCGTCGGAAGTAAACTTCAACGCCCGAGCGCGTTCCAACGTCCATCGATAATATGGGTTAAATGAGGCAGCCATCTATCCGTCTCGGAAGAACTGTTTACTACCTGTATATATATCATAGTGTAAACACTTTTTATTCTTCATCTCTCTCAATAAACAAGTAAAGCTACTGGAAGCTTCATCCTTGAATATCATCAACAACATTACATGGAATCCGAAATTACCCCCCTAGACAACCAGCCCATTGCGTAAGAGCAAACCATCGTAGATTCGGGATGAACAATCTCCATCACCCCGATTTCTACAAAATTTATGGGGATTTCGTCCGGGATTACTTCAAAATTTATAGCGGCTCCGGCAGTGATTCCTTCAAAATGTATGAGTGATCGGACCGAGATTGCGTCAAAATTAATGGGAGAGAATTACATGAAGAAAAGAAAATTGATGCTTGCCCTGAGATCAACAAAAATAGCCAGTGTCCAGCGACGACGTATCTTCTACAACAAGAATAGCCAGTGTCCAGTGACAACGTATCTTCTACAAAGAAAATGTGTGCCTCATCCATTTCCACGATTAGTTTCCTACGACGACGAGTGTGTCCCGCCTACAAGTAGAACCTCAGTTTTTCTATCATCAAATGCTTCTTCGCATCAAGTTATTTATTTGTGCTAGTGATAATCTAAATGTATGTTTAGTTTAAGCTCTTTATAAATGCCGTCGATTGCTGTAAGAGCGTTGTTTTAAAAATTATATATAAAATCCAGCGTATATTAATGTGCAAGTTTCATCGCAAGATTTCGGGTACTGTAAAACATTTATTTTTCGGACAATCATCTAATTCTAATGAAGTGCCGTCATGTAATGTTTTTTTTTAATTATAAGAAGAAATATCTGAAGAAAAAGTAAATTAAACGTATTATTTTATAAGTGCATTTATATATATATATTTTCAAATTGTCATCTTGAGTTCAAAATCTAAGAGTGTTTTTTTTTATTATTATTGTGTGTGTGAATTGATATGCCATGATATCAAATCAGTCAGCGCTCTCATAACAGAAACGAATAAATGCATAAGTAATTAGACTTCCTCTTTCAAAATCGTAAACACTTCAACAGATTTCCCCTTTCCCATAATTTCATCGTAACCGTAACATGTCTGCTGTTTCATTTCACCCTCTCAATGAATGATAACTTATTACTTTTAAAAAATAGGTTTGGCAGATTCTTGAATTCTAAATTAAGCGAATTGAAAGTGTTTTCTCAAAACAGATGATTTTGTTATTTTTTATTCTATGATTATTTCACTGTATGTCTGAATATTTTTTTTGGTTCTCATTGAATTACTTTATATTCTTTCACAATGTTTAGTTTTAGTTCTGTGGAAAATTTTAACTAAGGGATTTCAGATTGATATGATAAATAATTCTTTTTTTTAAAAAGGTGTACTTTAACAAATTATATTGCAATATTATTTATATTATTTTCACAATTTATTTCAAATATCCTTGCATTAATTATTGTGCTCGATATATATTTTGATACACATACATTTATCTAAGCAAATTAATTAAACGATATTCACCATAATAAGTGTGTTTCATTTTAAAATCACTTTTGTTGTTATTACGTAAAAACGATTAGAGTATAAATTTTCAAACTGAATGATTCTATTTAATTGTTTCTATTTAACTATTCTCATATTAATTTTAAAATGTCGTACCTCACTAAAGGACGCCGGGAAGATATATTTGTCCTAGCGAAAGAATTAGATCTAAAGCCTGATTCTTCAATGACAGTTAAGAAATTAAGGGACTTAATCACTAAAGATACTGAATATGATGAGGAATTCACTAAAAATTTGTTTACGAGTATAATAGAGCAACGAAAAGAAGAAACATTGCGCCTTGAAACACTACGTAAACAAGAATTTGAAGAAAAGTTGCGCCTTGAAACACTTGCCGAAACACAACGAAAACAAGAATTTGAAGAAAAGTTGCGTCTAGAAACCCTTGCTATAGAAGAGAAACGACGACAAGATCAACATGAAATTGAGCTAGAGCGATTAAAATTAGAGAATCAACTCAAATTATACTCAACGGTTGACGAAACCGACCATTCGAAATTACTAGGCAAGGAAATATCCAAATTTCTCCATAAATATGAAGTTAAAGAAGATATAAGTTTATATTTAGTCTTATTCGAACGTCAAGTGCAACGATTAACAATTTCAAAAGAACATTGGGTTTCATATCTTTTAGGACTCTTACCGTCCGAAATTTCACACATCATCGCACGTGAACCAGAGGAGATAGCAAACGACTACGACCACGTAAAAGAACTTCTGCTTAAAAGATTTAAATTAACGCCAGAAAAGTTTCGCCAGTTATTTACCACACATCAAAAAGTTTATAGCCACACTTGGACCGATTTTTATCACGAACTTGCAACATATTTTGATGGATGGACATCAGGGTTAAAAATCGAATCTTTTGAAGAATTAAGGAAACTGATCATCTCAGATCAAATGAAACGTAGAGCTCCTACAGACGTTAAGCAACATTTTCTAGACGAATGGACAACGATAAATTCGCCAGCCGAATTAGCAGAAAAGTTCGAAGAGTATGAAGACGTCAGGAGAACATTAAATCAAAAGCCAGTTAATACGCATTTTAGGGGAAAACAAGATTTCAGAGCTTCAGAACAATTTCGTCAGTTTGAATCGCCACGAAAGTTCGAGCAGAATAGATCAAGTTGGAAAGTTGCAGCAACCACTAATTACAATCGACATCACGATGCTCAATCCGCTAGTCACAGAAGTCATGAAGGAAATCACGTAAACTCAAATCGACGGATCGAAAATCGAATTAACGGCAGAGAAAGGTATTCGAATTCAAATGTTTCTAATCACGCTCAAACGAATTACTCCAGGTTTAGAAGATTCAACGATTCAGCGAAAGAGCTAAATACAAGCCAGCCGAAGAGAACTACGAATTTCACGAGAGAAACAATCATACCTACGGCAACATGTGCCACTATCAGTCAAGAAAGTCTACGCACCAAAGAAATAATGTTTGGAAACAAGAAAATTACTGCGCTTATCGACACCGGAAGTACCGTCAGTCTACTACGAGAAAATACTAGCAGAAGAATCTTCGATCCTACGAAACTAGCGAAGAACAAAATTCTCTTAACAGGCATAGGTGATGCTCAAGTCACAACGATAGGATCTTTCGAACAAGAATTTCAGATGGATGAAGAAAACTTTTCACTAACTTGGCATGTTGTACCTACAACAAAACTAAAGTACGAAGCAGTCATAGGTTTAGATATTTTAGAACGAGCAACAATCAACTTCACGGAGAATGGTGTAGAATTTGTTAAATAGGAAAATCAAGCATTCTCAATGCAGATACAAGCGGAAAACGTCGAAAAAGTTGAACCGAATCACATAAGAGATCCTGAGATCAAAAAAGAATGTACTGAAATAATAGAAAGCTACAAGCCTGAAAAGAAGGCAAGCACCGATGTTACCACGAGAATTATTCTAAAGAAGGATGAACCAGTTTATCAATCGTCACGCCGATTAGCATTTAAGAAAAGAGAAAAAGTAAATAAACCGATAGAAGAATGGCTCAACGAAGGCATCATATGCCCAAGCTCATCAGAATACGCCAGTCCAGACTTACATATTTACAAATATAGAAGAAGAACTGAGTTACAAAGCAAAGATGCTACCAAGAAGAACTTTAAAGAAGTACAATCCGAGAATTGGAAGATTTACAAGAAGAAGAAGAAAAAAAAATCTGCGGAGATGATATAGCTCCACAATACGAAAACAGATATAAAACTTTTTTCTATCAACACCATTTGAATATCAAACACAGTTATTGGTGAATTTTGTTTGATTTAATTTCATACTATATTGTTTTCCTTTTATGTATTAGATATTATCTTGTGTTATTAGTTATTTTGTATTATTAGTTATTTTGAAAATTCCAGTATAGCTGGAGGC
>BMAW01012600.1:0-10508 GCA_019974015.1 Nephila pilipes | reverse complement strand
TTAAAGTGTCAATCATTGTTTTTCTCAACTACGAATATTAAGTTGCAACTTAGTGTCATGGAGAGATCCTCCCTACTATCGAAATATAAAATTTAGTCTTGAGAGAGGTAGAAAATGCTGTTGTAGAATATAACGTCGAGAAAAAAAAAAGCCACCGATGAAAAGCGGTGTCTGAATTCTCGGCAGGAACTGAGAGGTCGATTATATTTAATTTCTGAGCAACCCCAATGGAGATCATTTGTTTGAAACTTGATAACAGAATTAAGAGCTGTGTCTCTAAACGATCATGGGTTTGAAGGTGTTTTATTTATCATGTGAAATAATAGGATCATAATTTGACTCTTTATGATGAGAATATTTGAATCGCTAATTCCAGCTCAGATATTCTTTTTGCCTCGGACCACGACAATGTGTATCGCTGATAAGTCATTTGTCCGATAGACTTATTTGAAAAGTAGACTTTATCTCTCTTTTTGTTGCCCTATTTTCAAACTTCTGGTTGTCCCAAAAAAACGACATATATCCTTTGTGCAAAGTTTTTGTGCTCCTTGATCCCAAGTGTTCTTGGTGTGCTGAGAACTGAAAAAAAGTGAATCAGAACAGCGGCGAGCCATTTCATCTGTTCTCAAACACGAAACAAGACCTCAAGTGCATCATTGTCGTTTTAAAAGCTGCCAATAAGGATTAGTGTCGTCGATAACCACAGGAATTCTTTTCCAAAGAGTGTGCTGGAATAATCACGAGTTGGTACAAATTCGTGGAAATGAAGAGAGACAGAGTCAAAATATGCATAGTGCATTGCATAAGGGATAAATTTAATTTCTTGCACAATAACAATTGAAAAAATAGGATAACAAACAAAAAAAGTTTATATCTAAATGTAACACTTTTGAATCGATCCGTATGGGGTGAGAGAGGGAACATTAACAAGTATTACATAAAATAACATAAATCCAATTTTCGACATTTTTGCAACCTCTAAAGTTATTTTTTTATCAATAAGTATAATATGTATTCTACATGCACAAGCGTTCTATCAAAGTCATTAAGGATGTTTGTTCTAAATTTAACTTATACTTTTAAATATGAAGATTGTAACAAATGAAGAAACACCCTTTTTTGAGAGACTTCATCGTTATGATAATCAATATATCAATAGATGGAAAATTAAATCCTATCACAATAATGAATTATGCATGTGCCCAAAAGCAAACTTCCCTCTCCATTCAATGAGGTGTAGTATAACCATGTATAAAAAGTTCCCCGCCGTCGATAGCTCTTAGGATAATAACTTTTTTTTATCATGTTGTTTTTTTCCATCTCGAAAAGAAAAGCATTTACGTGGCTAAAGAGTAGAATAAACATTTTCTTTTAATTTCTCGGGAACTTTAAGAGGCGATTTGAGCAAAACGATTCTTTGTGAAGAAGCTGAGCTAATTACGCAAGATCCCTGTTCGGGGGTTTGGATCAAACAAAAAAAAAGTCTTCTGTCGTCACTTGAAGTTATTGAGAAGACTACTTATATTCACAAAGCACTTCAAAAACTTATCAAAATTACCGCTTACGGCCAACCGTTAAGCATAGTTTGCGATTTTTTCCTCCTTGGAGAAAATAGTAACAAAAAAAGTGAAAAATGTCTGTCAAACTTATCAAAAGAAAAGTTGGGAAATTTATATAAATGAAACTTTTTTTTCCTGGAAAAATATATGACAGAGTGGTTAAAAATAACTAAAAACATAAAAATAAAAAAAAATAGCAAAAAAATATTATTACTCGATAGCTAAATACTCATCTTGAAACAAAAATACTTTGTTGACAAAAAAGATGTTTTAAGAGGCCATGATTCGTCTTTTTATTATAATTTATTTATATAGATACAACAAATATTCAAATAACATAGTATGAATATATAATATTAAAGAAACAAATTTCAAAAACTATTTTTTATCGAAATGAAAATAAAAGAGAAAACGAAAAAAGATATTTTCCAAACATAAAAGACAAATGGGATTTTGTAGTAAAAGGAGAATAGAAAAAAGAATGAAAAGATAAGAAATAATATACGTAACGGAAGGAGAAAAAATAATGTGAAGGAGCGAACGTATTACAATGCATTCAGGCAAAGAACAAATGCAAATAAAATAATTTTATTGATTCGAAGGAAATGATTTGAATCTTAGGAAAATGTAAATATGTTTGAATGAAAAATTGTAACAAATAATTTACTTCTGATTAAATTTGCACAATGGGGGGAAATATTTCAAATGTTTCACGAAATGTTTTGTTGTAAAGATGGCTTTTCCATTCCAATTCACATGAAACATGTTTCCAATGATCTTTCAAAACGCACACATTATGTAATAATAAAGACTGTAGATAAAAATTTTAATCAATGTCATCAGAAATGAAAATGTTATCCACGATATTCGATTTCATTATTGAACATTCCCAATGACAGCATTTTTGTTCCATTTGATTCTCCACATTAGTTCTACCATCATTTCGCTTAAAATCAGCAATAAATTGTTAAACGTAAATCACTTTTTGTAACATAAATGAAAAAAAGTATTTGGGGTATTGTGTGACGTTTCGCTATAACGCGGTTTTCTCTTCAACTACCTTCGAGACTTTTCTATTTGAATTGTTTGAAATAGAACCTCGTTCCAATAAAATGAAACGTGATTCATGCAGTTAGATTGAAGTTATGAAGTATAATGAGCAGAAATATCATATGTAATCATAAGCTGCGAAGAATTTAATAAAGAGTATGGAATTTGTAAATTGATGATTATGAATCTATTAAGCTAGCCATTTGCTTTCCATCTTACGATACATCCAAGCAAGCCATTTTCAAATCTATGAAGATATGAAAGGGATCTGAGTTGATATAGGTAAGGAGTTCAACAATCGAACCCTCACTTTTAGCAATTCTACCCACTTGATCCCAAGTGAATTGGTAAGAAATCATTATTATAAAAACTATTTCAGGCACGTTTAGGTAAAGTACTTTTAGAGACAGTAGGTTGTCATCAGGATTTAAAGTATTCATACTTGAATAAAAATATATTGATTCGATTCCTCTGTCTTCTTGTTCATTTGACTGGTTAATTCAACGACTTTATTATTATACTTAGTAAGGGAATCAAAAAAATAATCAGCGGGCGTTACAGTGGGAAATATTTTTAAAAAGAATTACATAGCAAAACGTTTTTTTATGGAGAGGATATAAAAACGCTGCAATGAATAAAGTATTTCTACTCTTGATCCTAAATTGTTTGAGGTTAAGGTCGCAAGATCTTGGGTGGCGTTGATTCCGACGAGTTATGAGCTCGACGCCTGATACCACGAAAGACCAGCCTGGTACGTTGTTGATGCACGTGAAATCTATCGAGTCTCCAAGTCCATACGTTGGCGCAGAATGGAAGATTGGAGAAGGGGGATGAATGATGTGTAGTCCTCGTCACTTGACCGACATTCAAAATGATGAGGTAGATACTTCTGAAAAGTATTTTCCATAAATGGATTTATTGTTGACTAACGTCGTATTCAGAAGCAGCAGGAGCCTGAGCTTGCAAGTCTCTCTTTACTTCTACACTATCTCAAAGGGAGAACTTCGATTTATTATTTATCACTTAGAAGCAACGCGAAGCTCGTTTCTGACGCACCTCGTTATTTTGAGTCTCAATCAAGTAACGAGGACTATACCAGAGCGAGTACCTTTGCTCCATATTTCCACATCATTGCAAAGTGAGGAGTGTGAACCCCAACATAATTAAAGTGTATCAGATTCGCTACACGATGGGTATTTTGTGGCTTCAAGACTCGAACCTTAACCACAACCCAAATATGTCTCGTAATTTTGAAATATAATCAAGTTGTGAGCTTTATATCACGGCTGGCACTTTATTCTTACCTTCCACAGCCCTTGCAGATATAACGTGCCCTACGAAATTACAAATGGATTCAGGACTGGAGCTGGCAGATTGAAACCGCCCTAAGTCTCACTCGGCCGCCGAGCAGTAGAACCGTCAGTTACATACAGTCTCGAAAACTTCATATCCTCGAACGAAAAGGTGACACATGTCAAAAGAAACAGCGCACTTTTTAAAACATAATTCAGCTTGATTGAAGGATGGCATTTAAGATTTTTCCTTCTCATCAGAATTGGTTAAAAGAAACGACCGGCAACTAAACATCCCAGGAAAATCTAATTAAGATTACGGATTTAATGTTCCAAAAATGTCAGAGGTCCAGGAGTGTAATTAAAACGGTCTTATCCGCCCTTCTTCGTTATAAACTTCGTTAAAATTCGTGAAATAATTCACGAGTAACCCTTTATCGCTGGATATCATCCCTTTTCTGCCTCCCCTCTCAAGACAACTCCTCGGACGCCCACACGAGTTGTTCGTATCCTATTATTGCTCTCTGAAGCAACGGGAAAAAGAGTTTCGCATTTTTTAGGATAGTTAAGATGCGAAAAAATAAATAGTAAATACGAGTTTGTGGGTTTCTTTTCGTTGAGATGATTGTCTGGCTCAATTATTCACGGTTTCTTTACATTTTTAAAACTATTTTTCAGGTGTTTTTTGTTCTTTTCTACGATATTCTTCAAGTTTATCAAATTATGAATTAAAAATAAAGGTGACTCTCTTTGGATATTACATCCTTAGTTTATAAATAGTGTGTTGAAGAAGTTTGAAATTTTCAAATGTTTTTAGGAAACGATTTGATTAGTCTTGAAGATTTCCAAAATATTTCATCGCGAAAAATGTCCCTGTTACACCACGGCGACTTTTCTTCAATTTAACTTGAGTCGTATTAATACATTGAGTTAACGTTAAGTGTGCGTTCCATTAGATAAGCCTTTTCGGTGACGAACTGTATCATAACGATCAACTGAGTAACATGTTTAAAATTGAAATTTTACCCTTATATTGTTCCCGGTAATTCGGTAAATTATGTGCTTAACCGTAATACACTTTTTACACTTAACGGCTTGGCTGCAATGAACATGGTAATCCGCCTCTGACACATACAAACGCATTAATAAAATCGTTAATAACGGAACTAAAGTATTTCCAAGGAGAAGCTATATTCCCAAACAATGGATACGATTCTTATTGAATAACCAAGGGCGAATGTAAAATAGCATTCTCTACGTCGGCAGTGTTTTACATAAAAAATAGGTGACAATTAGGAGATTAAAATGTTAATTGGTTACGTTTTTTCCCTTTTTGTGTGCTTTTGTTTTCAATTTTCTTTTGTAGATTTAAATTTTCAGAATTTTTTTCTATTTATTTTTAAAACAATTTTTCATTTTGTAAACTTTTGCTGTAATTTTTCTTTCATTATTCTTAGTAGTCTTCCTGGCTTCTAATTTTTGAAAGGATATTTCTAGCTTTTAGTGTTTGTATTCTGGCAACATTTACAAAATGGGTTTTAGAGTTTAGTGTTTGCATTCTGGCACATCTTCAAAATTTTACTCCACGTGCGAAGATGGTTTATCTAAGTTGCATATTTTTGACTCCTTTTTGATGTTTTCTCAAGTATTTTTATGACGTTAAATAAAGTATGAATGACCATCTAAGAGTGAATAAATGTTTTTTCCAATTAAATTTCACTGTGTTTTGTAAATTTATAAATTTGTTTGCACTTCCTAGTATAGCTGTATGCACTATTAATACAAGTGGAGTGTTTTACTAGGAAAATCTTGTGATTTTCTTATCTTTTACAGTTTTGCCTTTGTACAATTGATCATTATATCACATTATATATATATACTATATATATATATATATAGTAATATATATTAATATATATATTATAATATAAATATATATATTGTACTATTTTTTCAAATTTTAAAGAATATACAACTTAAATTTTAGAGGTTAAATTAGAATAATTTTATCATTCTAAAAATCATTAGAATAACCATGCCATTCTTTTTTCGAATGTAATATTTTAAGTGTAATTATTGAATCTTTTGACTATGGTTTTGACCATTTTGAATGAAATAATTTGCCGAGAGGGAATGGTTTGAATCCATAAAATATGTTTTACTACGCCTGTCTGTCAAACTCAAACACGGCAATTTAAATTACTTTATTTTCAATACGATTTTCATTGTCTTCTTTTCTACATTTTTTTGATACATTGTACTATTAATTAATATTTATTGAGCTTAACTTTATTAATATAATTTAATTTGTTCTTCATTATATATCATTTATATTTCATTCCACACATATATTATATAGTTAACTCTGCTCTGAATGCATCTTTTGGATGTACGAATATTTAAAGTATTGTTAAGTTGTTATGAGCAAAGATATGTGAATCCTAAGACATATGGGAAAAATAAATAATAATATAATTCTCATAGCTCATGAAAGGCTAAACTTAATAAGTTCAGGAAACTACAAAATAAAAATGTACGAGGATTAAATTAAATTTATTCAAGAAGTCTTCGAGATATATTGAATCAAATTAAAATTCGACTTCTTTATTTAAACGAACAGTTTCATTAGTAGTTTAATTTTGGAACTTTATGAAGATTTTATGCCGTCATCTTAATTAGATTTGCATAATTATATTACATCTCTGCACACATTTGCGCCTTCGTTTACATAACACAAGAAGAAACATAACTCTCAAAATTTTTTTTATAAAAAAAATGTCTAAGTAGTGTTTGATAACACGTCTTAATGAAGATTGCGAAATGCTCTTTGCGTTTAATCAGAAATTAGTTTTAATTAGAAAAAGGACTTACAATCCAGCGAAAGTTCCACAACAACGTTTTAAGTTACACGCATTTTTTCCCCCACTTTAGTTCCTTACAAGTATAAATTAAGAGTTGAACAGCAA
Organism: Nephila pilipes; assembly: GCA_019974015.1. Lineage (NCBI taxonomy): Eukaryota > Metazoa > Arthropoda > Arachnida > Araneae > Nephilidae > Nephila > Nephila pilipes. Next base: position 3,641 of record BMAW01012600.1, on the reverse strand, counting down.
TAAGAAATCTTCTAGGAAGATAATAATCGCGACGGAGAAGAAAAGTTTAATTTATAAAGTAATTTAATATTTTTACAAGAAGATATATTTGCCCAAAAAAATCGCACAGGGCAACTTTGCTAATTAGAAAACTTCGCATCTTATTGTTTTCTTAGAGACGAGCAAGCCAGATTCAGATTGCAATACTTCTTACTCCTTTGTGGATTTTGTGAGCGTCTTAGAAATGGCTATTCTCCTTTTTTGTCGAAATTAAATTAAACTTTGAAAATGTAAGGAATAATGGATTACTTTATGTTATGTAAACGATGTGAATAAGTTATTCGATTTTAATAATTACGTGGTATCTATTAAAGTATATGAGTAATAATTTATGTAACGAAATAAAATGTAAGTTTCGTATCTGTTAAATACTTGCAAAGTCACATAGTTTCGTTTTTTGAAAATATTTGATTAAATTGTCTTGTATTGTAATATTGTCCTATTTAATTGTCATATCTCAGAGATTTCCAGAATATATTTGTGTGAGATATATTTGTGCTCACCATAAAGTTTTCAGAGTTTAAAACTGAGAAACTGGAGATGGGACAAGAGGAAATGTCTAAATTTATGACTATGCATTAACAAAAATAGTATATTACTTCTAAACGTGAAAACTGCGGATGAAATGAAATTATCGAACAAGAATCTGTGAGCAATGGCTCACATTATTTGCCCTAAGCGTAAGTTCACAACCAATTTCAAACAGATCCAATTTCAAACAGGACAGATCTTCGGGAGTTTCACGAATTAAGTTGTTCATGGACGTATTGCAAAGCGCAAACACCATCTTATTGACCCTATAGCCAAAAACGCCATGCAGTGGTGCAGATAACCTCCAAATTGGAGCCTAGATGGACTAAAATATCTGCACTGAGTAATTTAATTAAAGAATAGTCTTTCACATTGTTTCCCACCTCAGGAAAAGCTTCTATTTGGAGATGTGCTGCAGAAGAATCAGAAGAATTCAATCTTGCCTGCTTGGTTCCAACTCTATATCAAGGAGGCGGATAGTTGAGGGTTGTATTTCCTGACAAGGACCTATAATCATTCTGAAAGATAGGGTAATAAATCAGGATCATCCAACAGGGCAGACAATCTACCTTTATGACTGTTTCAGGCTCCCGTCGGCACAGCAAAATGCATCATAAATTGACTTGATGAATTCAAGAATGAAGTGAAACATTTCTCTCAGTCAGAGATCTTATAGAGACAAGTATTATATATATATATATATAATACAAGTAAAAAAACCATAATGCTTAGGATAGATTCACGCCATGTTGATAAGAATATTAACGAAGATTTAAAGTGTTTCTCTTATTTTGTCTACCACCTGTATATAACAAAGAAACTCAAAAACATCAAGCTTAAACTTATAATAAAATGTAATTTAATTGCTTAAAGAACTTAACAAAATAATGAGAACTGCGTTGGTTCTTGTCATAAATCCCACTCTATGTAATCAAAAATGTCAAACGTTACAAAACTGTATTAAGGACATTCCTTGCAACGTCACGAAGAAAAATTCGTGGAGTAACTGAAGTTGTTGATTATATAAGAAATCGCAATTCTCGATTGTAGTTTTTACATTTATGAATTAAAATAAAAAAAAACCCGTTTACTATAAATATAATTTAATCCTTTATTTCTGACCAAACGATTCCTGAAATTCATTTACAGTATGATAGAATTACGGTTGCTTATTTATTATTACTCTATCGAAAGTACTGCAATACATTTTTTTTTAAATTTTTTTATTAAACTTTGTCACAAATTTCAAAAGAGTTTTATCAGTATGGTATAAACATCTGACAAATAATGAGCTGTTTCTAAATACATTACAGAAATAAGAATTTTCCAGTATCTTAAAACAAAAAATACAAAAGAATTTGAGATTAATAAGCTATTTGACATATTAAGTACTAAATTTCAGGAATAATAGAAAATTACAGGGCCACAGAGTGTGGTGGAAAAGCCGTTATAGAATAAAGAGTACCTTTTTTCTTACAATTTTCCTATTAAGGTCTTTAATTGAAATAATTATATCCATACATAAAATTTATTTTCTTATTTTTTTTCATACAAGTAACTATGAATTCACTTCCTGGTGGTTACAATCACTACCAAGCATCGCACAACTTTTCTGAGGCTAAAAAAAGAAACAACTTTTTTGAGGCTTTTTTAGATCTTTTTAATTACCTTCAACTCCAAAAGAAAAACTAACAATTCATGGCGACTCTTCTATAAGTACTATTTGGCCATATTTATACTCAAAGAATATGACTATTCTTTTTTCAAAAAATGATAAAACGAGCTCTTTTTTTACACTGAAAATGAGAATTTTCACCCTCTTTATATGAGAAAGAAATGCCACATTTATCAAAGAGAAAAAAAATCAAGCATTTCCTTTCTCCATGAACCAGAAAACTCTACAAACCAATTGCAAGTTCTTATGACGAACAAACTGAACTGGGCGGAAAGGAATATTGATTGAAGGAATGGATAATTACCAATGCACTTAGAAACAGCACGAAACTATTAACAATGTATACTCAGTTGTGAACTTCAATCACGATCAGTTGACGAGGACAATGCCTAATCACTAACCTTCTTTCCTAACTTCCCACCATGTCATCGTGAAGACTTGGGGACCTCAATAGACTTAACGTGCATCAGCCCCGCAACAAGATGAGTATTTAAAGGAGCTCAACCAATCGACTCAACAGAAAAAACTAGCCACAGTATCGCGACCATGACCATTCGGTTAATGGTGGCCACACTTGACGAGGCGGGGGGGGGGGGACTGACTAGTACTTCAGATGCACTTGATTTAAGGTTTCATACGTATGCGTGGGTTGGTAGATATAGCACGTATTCCTCGAATTTAAGCTTTAGCAGCAAATACTCAGCGTTAAAACTGGGGGTGGAGATAAACAAAAATACAAGAACTCTTTTTTATCTGCTCGTAACTTTGCTCTGAACTTCAAATTAAAACCTCTGATTAATATAAATTCTGCGTCAAAATATCTCTGAATATTTTGGATTACTGACTGAAGTTATAGAAATTAGATCACTTGTCGAAATTATTAAACCTTTCTCTTAATTAGTAATAAGATTTTATTTAAATACATTATTAAAAACAAATTTTGAAATGACAATTCGCTATTATCAGTTGCGTCACTTTCATGTAAAGCTACCATTGCTCAATGTCAAAAATCAAAACATGGAATATATTCTAAAATTGAAAAATATCCTTTAATATATTGCCTTAATTCAGTACTTTGCAAGAAATACTGTTTACTGAAAATTTAAAAACATCCAATGAATGCGAATACACAAAGTTCCTTTAAAATAGTTGTGAATTTAAAATGCAATAAAGTGTCTGAAATATATCAAGTTTTAGTTACCCTTTTTGTGCTAAAAAAATTACACTTATTGAACTCCCATCGTATATGTATGTATGTATGTATGTGTGTATATATATATATATATATATATATATATATAACACATGGATCAATAAGTTCCGAGACTAACCCAGAGATGGCGCTCGTAGTAAACCAGTAACCAGGTCTTTCTAGAGTACTAACCTTTGCTTGAAT
>BMAW01012596.1:0-29433 GCA_019974015.1 Nephila pilipes | reverse complement strand
AGGTATTGGGGCCCGGATGGACAAAGGCCATTGTGTCCGGCCGCTTTGAGCACAAAGTTGGCTCAAAAATAAACTTTGGCTTTGGACGATTGTCCAGTGTCGATGGCAATATTAATGAGTTTTAATGATGGTAATGAAGGTCATACATCATTATACATCTAAGCAAAGTCCGATTGAGCATTAAAGTTGCGCTCTGACATTTTAGAACGGAATGCAAACTTTGCCATCTCTGTAAATTGTTTTGACTGACGTTGCGTTTGTTAAGGCGGATGGCTTGTGCTGTATTGAAATTTGTAATTTTCATTATCGAATCTAACCTCTTCCTGCTGGTAGGTATCCGAGGGCTCTAAAGCCTTTGATGAGTATAAAAGTATTTTTGTTATCAATTCATTCTTTATTGCTAATACTTTTTGTTTTGCATTAAACTTTAATTAATAATTAAGCGATGCTCATTTTAGAACATTTTTAACAACCAATGTGGCTACGTTGAATATTATTTCTATGCTGATTTTCGTAAATAATTATGTACTAAGTTAAATTCTCTGATAAAATCAGTAGATAATGCTATTAGTTAAAATTTTACTTAAGTAAACGGGAAAAATAGACTCAATTTTGATGAATAATTTGTTTTTTAAGACCTTGCATACTTGATATTACTATTTCATTTATTTAATTTACTAGATATTTTATTTGTAAACATTCAAGCTCTGCCAAGCGATTTCAAAGAAAATTTAAATGCCAATGAAATTTTATTTTAATATAACGCTTCTATTTCGAGATAGAAACGATAACTTATAACTCTGTTTTCATTCGCAAAATCAGAAATCAATTTAGTAATTATAAAAACTAACATTTGTTTTTTGCAAGAAGGTATTTATTAAAGTTTTGACATGAAATGATTATTAGTTAAAATTTCTAAAATATCGAATTTTCATACCATTTTCATGCAACATTTGCTTTTAAATAAAATCAAATTTAGGAATTTAGAAATAAATACAAGGTAATATTATGTACTATCAGACAGATATTTCTTTCGAAAGTGCACTACAAATAAAATCATTTATATGATCTAAAAAAATACAGCTATATGTTCTCGAATATCTTCATATTTTATAATGCTGTGTTCTTTATTCTTAAACCTATCGAATAAAACTGCCCAAATCAACTTCAAGAAAATTCTTTCGGTGTTTTGATCTTTCAAGCGCAATCTATAATACTATTGACGTACAAAACCATCTAGAATGGAGTGTACAATAGCCCACATCCTAACCACTATACTCAGCAAGTACTCTCTTCCTTCAAAATTAATTTAACTTGCTCTTATCAGTCGAGATGTGAGTAACCAATGAAGCGAAGGAATCGTACTCCGTAGACGCCCTATTGAGTTACGTCATTCTTAGAAGGCGGGGTTATTCAAGGAAAGGAGAAAGTGCAACAGCGAGAGGAATAAGATTGTATTTTTAGATGGCAGTACATTTTTATCTTTAGAAAGATGAAAAGGGTTCTCCTATTTTTTTGATGTGTTGTAACTGTGCTGAATTATTTTATAATTCTAAAAAAGAATTCTTTTTTTTTCTTTCAAATCTTAACTTGGCGATTTTCTTTTTTTTTTTTATTCGTAATCTGTGCCAGATTTATTTATTTTGTTAGGAGATATTCCGTAGAAATTCAAAGGAGCGTCGTTTATTGATGTAAAATTGCAAAAGGATTATAAATCCCTTGTAGTTTATTCTTGCTTGAAGAAGGAATTGTGAATTCTTAAAGATTTCCGGCAATTTTTTCGAGTTATTCGGAGGGTAATCAGTACATTTAAAATAAGTGAGCTAAAAATTAAGACTTATAAATGGACGAAATTTGACCACAATGTTCTCCAAATTTTGTGAAGTATTTTGGAGATGTAATTTTAAGCAAAGAAAATAAAAGTTGAGCAGTTTTGCGAAAGTTCGAATTTTACCTAATTAATCCGGAATTTATCCGGAATTATTGGTTGTAAAAATGATCTTAAATTAAATGTGAAATAAAATTTATATGGAGTGAAAGGAAAGGACTAGACTTTTTGAAATGAAGTGAAAATCAGTAGATTGAAGTACTTATTATATTTTAAAGTAATTTTTGTGTGTGTGTGTTTGTGTGTGGATAGGTTTTATTTATGTATTTCATTTTTAAGGTAGTCGATGTAGTTAAACGTAAAATAATGAACGAAGTTTTAGAATCTAAATGTAATTTAATAAAAAAAAAGTTTGACATTTACGTAAATTCAATATCATCCATCACCATCAACTTAAGAAGTATTATTAAATGTGTAAGCTGAATTCAGTTATTGCAGTGAAGAATTAAAGATGTTTTTATTATAAGTTTCTTATTATACTGTCCCAAGAGTTTATGTACAGTTATTAATTTTGTTTTACATTATTTATTTTACGATAAAGCGTATAAAAGTGATTTAATATACAAATTCACGAAAAATGTGGATTAGTTAATTCTGAAGGTGAATTGTAGGTTATTATTATTATTATTTTATAATTTTGGATATAATCTCTTGTAAGAGATGACATTTTTCAATTACCTTGATCCTGAAGAAAATTAAAAAAAAACTACAATTAAAACAAACAATTCTGGTATTCGATAGAATACAGTAAGCTCCTCTACTTTCGAGAGTACGGGCGTATCGGATAAGATATTTTGCCAGATATTCGAGAATTAATATAAGTTTTAAAGGGGATGCCATAGATAAATGACTTAATATAAAAATTTAAATGATTCACATTCTGTGTCTTTGTGGACGATTTAAATATCCGGCAAAATATTTTGTCTCGTTCTAGTAATAAAGAAATTAAATTCAAACATTAAACATTAGTATTGACATAAATGACGCACAAAACAAAAAAATAATTCGGAACAATTACAGTTAAAAGAAGCTGTGACGATCTACTTTAGCTTAGTTTAGTTGCTTTATTAGCATTTGAAAAACACCTTCGAAAACATTTTACTGTACCGTACATTGTATATACATAGTTGTAATGTTATGCAAATGGAATATGTGACTATCTAGGAAAAAAACAACTCTGTACTGAAAAAAAAAAAAACTGACTGTTGCGATAAACACTGGACGAAATTGCGAGCAGTGCTGTGTTACGACCTGGTGGTTTTGGTCAAAAACCACCTCAATGCACACGAAAAAATCCAAAAGCTAACGGTTCAATGGGTGCCGAATTACAGAATGTGCCGAACAGTTGAATGACTAATTAAAAAGAGGTTATTGTATAACCCCAATAACAAAACCAAATCATACGAAAATGATTTCACGTGGGTTAATATATCTGTCAGGTTTGAAATATTTTAATCATACTATCCAAAATATTAAAGCTACCTATAAGTAAACAAAAACTTAAACAAATTAAAATATGAAATAAATTATTCCATGCGATTCGTTGCGGAGAACAGGTTTCGCCTCTAAAATTGCTAAGTTTTTAAAAGTAATCCTTAAAGATTTCATTTAAATACTAGACTTAAAGCAAACAATAAAATATTGAAGTGGACAATGATATTCTTTTCAGATATTAAAATTAAACCAAACGATAAATTATTAACATGAATATATTTTACTCTAAATAGGGTTATTGCTGCCATAAATAAATTAATTTTTATTTGGGTTTAATTTTAGTCCAATAATATAGCTTTGCAGAAGTTTATTATGACATATTTTTGGAAATTAAGTTCATTACTGGTTAAAGCAGGATCAAGCATTTGTAAAGGTGCATTTCTGAGTCTAAAGATCAGATCAATTGGTTTTAGTTTAGTGTTTTTTTCAGCGCAGAGAAACAAAAATAATGAATGTAGGTCATAAGTTAATTTACATTTTTGCTTATAATTAGCAATTTCTTTTTTTATTATTTGAGGAAAAAGTATATTTTGTTAAGGTAAAGAAGAAAAAATAAATTATGATATGAAAACAGTAGAAATAATCTTAACGTTTCCCATATGCCTAAAAATATATTCTTTAACACTCAATTAAAATATTTCATTATTACTAGATGTGTATTAAGAAATATAATTTTTTGAGAAACTCGTAACGTGTTGATATATGTTCTAAAAGGAATACTTTTTGTCTTATATATTAATTTAAATAACTCAAATGACTGTTGAAGGAATAAGAGTTAGTAGTTTTTTCTTTTTAAAATTTTTTTTTGCGCTGTTAATTTTTTAATTATTCACTATGTATATTATATAAAATAAGAGATTATTTTACATATTTTTTACCGTTTTTTGTGTGCAAAATTTACGCATTTTTCATTTCCCTCAATAATCCATTAGATGGAAAATTAAACTTTTGGAACACTAAATATGATTTTATTTCTGTTAAAATATGTTAGAAAAACAACTAATAGTTTCACTCCATTATTTATTCAATTTGAAACTGCAAACTGATAAAGAATTAAAATTCTAATCCCAGTTTTCGATGAATAAACAAGGAAGTATTAAATGTATACGGTTTTGTCTTGAAAAATGTTTTTTAAGCGCGGCAAATTTTAAATTGCTAAATTAGGCGGTTGTAGACTCTTAACGATCTATTTAAAACCACATAAGACAACATTTCATGCATGCTGCATTCCATAATTATTAGCCATTTCTATTGAGCATCTGAGTATAAAAGTTATTTTGAAAAAAAATTTAATGTTGTTTTGGCCTTGGTTTCTTAATTAACGTAACTGAAAACAGATTGAAAGAACTGTTAGTGTTATGACTGGCTTGCTCGGGAAAAAAAAAAAGGCCGCACATGATTTAATTCTAATCATATTTTCTTTTTTTTAATTTAAAAACCGCAGAAATGATTCTTGCAATTTATATCTCGTTATTTGTTATCACGGAAAAAAAAAAACTAGGAAATGCAACTTCTCCTCGTAGTTTCATACATTTCTATTTTTTATCTGAAGGTTTTCCGTTCATTGTTCCGTTTTTTTCTTCTTTTCAACCATTTCAATGCTTCTCCTCTGCGAAACGCACTTCGGAGCCACGTTTACTAACGCCAGGACGTCAGTTCGCTGCTGATTGGTCAAATGGGCCATTGTTCTCGACCAGACAAAAACAAAGGCTGCTAATTGACGTTTCTGGTTGGATGGAGGAAAAAGGAGGAGGGGGAGTTGACGTCATAGCTGTTTCGGATCTGGTTGGAAGCAGGAAAAAAAGATTTCGGGAGATTTTCATTGGGAATGGTTTTGTATTTCAGCGGAATATCAAGATTGTGTGTGTGTGTGTGATATTCGTTTTTCGTGAAAAGTTTGCCTTTGTGTTCCTGACGTTATACATTTTTTTTTTTTACAAAATTCTTATTTACTTTTGATAAAAAGTTATTTAACAGTTCGTGATTTATTTATGTTTTGCATTATATAACACGAATTTAAAATGTTCAGCTTATTTTTTTTTTGTTTTTGAAGAATTGTTCTTTTAGAATTCGATAAAAGTTGGGAATTCGGAGGAAAAAAAAAAACCCTGTGCAAAATATGATTACTTTTAATGAAAGTGTCAGGATTTCTTTTTCGAATTAATTAATTTTGAGTCTTTTTTTTTTGAGGAATTAAATATTTATGACTTTATTCCATTCGCAACGAATTAATTATAAAAATGCATTTAGCTCTTTAATTCTGTTTTTATTGTTTTTATTTTTACTCAATAGAATAATCGTTTTCCTGTTCTATATTAAGGGGAAAACAGTTAATAATTTAATTTTTGCAAAACATTTCCTTTACTATAAAATTTAAAAAAAAAAACTTATTTCATATTTCTTTTATTATAAAAGGAAGGACACATTACAAATATTGCTTCGATTAACTATCTGTAAAAACAATTTATATATTTTTTTTTTAAATAAAAAGAAATTCATTGCACCAGTTTATGCCATAGTACCCGAAATAATCCTGTTGAAAGTCTACTTCCTTGAAAAGTTTTCATGCTTATTCAAATTCCGAACCGTTTTTCGCAGAACATTATTTAACCCAAATTATTCACAATTTTTAATAATTAATTTTTAGTTTCTCCAAGTTACGTACTATTTGAATAAATCAAATCCGATTAATTTAAACTGAATCAGTAGAAGTTCTCTCAAAAAAAAAATATTTATCTTTTAGTTATTACTAAATTATTGGACTGATTGAAAAAAATTAGAAGGAGAAAATTACTCCAAATCATATCGAAACTATTTAAACATATTTGTTAATTACATGATAATTTTCACTGGAAATAAAGTTGAAGATCTGAATATATGAAATTAAATCTTAGTAATAGAAGTGTCTCTCGTTAAAATGGGGTTCCGTAACACACGAGTCTGTAATCTTAAACGCAGTTTTACTATGGCTCCCCTCGATAAGCAGTTGCTAGTGATATCGCTTCTACAGATTTTTTGGCAGCATTTTTTATATTTCTTTTTATGGAATTCAGATTAATCTTTTATTCGGAGGACGTCACGACTTCCTATTTAGAGTAGATGCTTTTTATTATTATTATTATTATTATATATATATATATATATATATATATATATGAAAACCATATTTCGGTAAATGAAAAGCTCCAATTTTGATTTTTTTAAGAGATTATTTTCAAGATTTCACAGTAACTGAGATTAGCTGTACGTTCAACCATTTTGTACGTATTGATAAAATTTTAATAGCTATAAAGAATTTTTCTTGCATATGTGGCTTCCGTAATAATTAAAAATAATGTCGTTTGAGTTAATTGTAATCAAAAAGGCAAAAAATGTTATTGCATGAATTCAAAAAGGGCCAAGACAAGCAGAAATTTTGTTGATAACACTAACTTTGTTCTTCTGTAACACTGACAAAAGTAAAATAATAACACCAATCTTGAAAAATGTTTCATTTCTTGATGTTTTTTATTTAATTTATATTAATACTATAACCCACGATTCACTAAAACCGTGGTTTACTATAAATGGGTCCCGACTTCAGCGTGTTCAAGGATCAGACTGTATTCCTATTATTGTAATAAAATTATAAATATTTCATAAAAGTACAGGGTTATTCAAAATTAATCATTCACTTTCAAAGCGCTATATATAAGCGACTCAGAATGATAAGTAAAGCATGAATGCAAAGAGAAACTATGGAAGTTATTTTTAAAAGTGTTCGATATAACTTCCTTCGGTTACACGTACAATGTCAATTCAGTATGTAAATTCATGCCAAAACACGTTGTAAAGTGTAAATGGTATAGCAGCTGAAATCTGTTGTTTAAGTTCATATAAACTTGCCGTTAATGATAACACATACACTTTATCTTTTATAAAACCCCGAAGAAAGGAATCGCACGGGGCCATATCGGATGATTTAGGTTGCCAGCTGTGTAACATCGAGTCATCTAGTCCACTGCGATCAATCCAGCTGCGAAATAGCTTCGAGAAAGTGTCTGACACAGCTTTCGTGAAATAAATTCACGAAGAACACACGAGAGCCATCTATTGTTCACAACATAAAACTTCCATGGTTTTCCTTTGTATTCACGTATTACTTATCCGTCTGTGTCGTTTGTTTTCGAAAATGTGGAATTTTGAAATCGGATGAGTAATTTTGAAGAACTCTGCATATTATGTAAATTTTAATTCCGAAAATTAGCTGGAAAAATAAATATTATGCTTACATTTTATTTCTGAAATACATAAAGCTCAATATGAGAAGTGTTCAATGACATTTGATTTTGTAAGAGTTTCCCGAATTTTTAGGAACAGTTTGTAGATTAACAATAAACGAAATAGAACAACAGAGAAGTCGTATGAAGTGTCCATCACGTGGAACTTTTGAGGGAGATGGGATTCAAGTAATTCTTAGATCATTGGCTTCCAACCGGTGGAATGCGACACCCCGAGGGGTCACCCTGCCTTTTTTGAGGGGTCGCTGGTTATCAATTTAAAAAACTGAAATTAAATTTAAACCTAAAAACAGTTAAAGAATTACAATACTTGTTAAGTAGATGTAAACTCACTCATTGCAATAAATATTAATATTAATACTTAGTATTTTTTCATTAAGTATTAATTATTGATACTGAATAATAATATTATTGTTATGTCCCAAAATATATTTTCCAAAACTTTTATTTTTTTTTAGTTTATTGCTCTAACTAGAAAAAGATAACCGTGGGTGATGTCTTATAAAAATCTACTTTTTTTTTTTTGAATTTCAGTCTTTCATATTTGATTTTTTTAGTTCACTTCACAAGGTTACTTTTTAATTTTCTAATTAGGCGTTGAATATTAAATCAAGCTGCATTTATAAGATCTCAAAATGGGGGTAAAATTTTTCTTGAAAAACAAATGTATTGACTTTTTAAATTCCTTTTATTAGTTAAATATTGTGTAATTATATCAATGCACCGCAATATACACCAATATCTATATTGAAATAAAGATTTTAATCAAATTGTTAAAAAAAAAGTACTCCAACATTAGAGCATTTTTAAATGTTAAAGAAAGAGGTAAAAATAAATAAATGAAAAATTTCAAAATTTTTATATATATTATGATATAAAGGAGGGAAAGGAGGTCACATTTACATTTTTAAATTTTTTTAAATGATTCTCAATTAAATTAAGGTTGGGAATAACTGCCTTAGATTCATTATGAGGAATTTAAGAGAGAGTGAAGCCCAAATGTCATCTTCTTCAATTGAGCTAGTTTTAAAATTACGTTCATCATTTGCTTGTAGCGTGCCTGGTCTTTTTTGTTCCACATATTTCTTTAGCCTAGTAGAAAGCTGCTTCTCATATGGATTCTGCATCTCACAGACCCTTATTGGATTTGTTCAGGTGACTTCGACAGAGAAAAACGAATTTGTTTTGTTTCAGCAATATCCACCCTTTTTAAAATTAAAACCACTCCTTAGTTATATCTTAAGATATCTGGGAACTTAAGTATTTGTTTATGCAAATAAAATCACATTTATGTACATGAATGCTTGAGCAATTATTAATCAATTATATTTGTGAGTCGAGTATCTTTAGATATATCTCGCATAAACTTTACTGCATTTATATCTAGAATCCTTTATCGAGAACTTATAAACTAACATTCTATTCACTGAATATAAGAACATTTTAAAAATTAACAATTTTTAACTTTTTTTTAATATAAATTTTCTTTAATTTTTATACAATACTGAACAATATCTAAAATGATTGAGTGTTTATTAGAAACATAATACGTTCACGATATAGAAACAGCTCATTTCATGTTAGGGGAAATATCAGCAGAATGGATCAATAGCTTTTGATGAAAGTAAGTATCTGAATTCTAAAAAAACCCATATATTTAAGAAAAACACAAATACGGAAAGTTTAATCTAAGGCGTTGCACTTTTGGGTATTTACAATTTCAGAATCAATTTTTCACTGTTCTATTAATCGAATTCTCTCGTAAATAATACATATGGAGAATCAGCAATGATTTCCTCTAATTCTTAGTAGTAAATAAATAATAAAAAAAAAAATGCAAATTTTTTGAAGGTCTTAAAGTTACTTTAAGGCTTCCGTGTCTACCGGCCATTTTGATTCGTGAGTGTGATGTTAATCCTTTGGAATTTCTTTTGCAGTTTTCAAATTTTTACTATTAGTCACCCAAGGTACTGTTGTTTGAGTAGGATCACTTTTCCCATACCAGATAACTTTTCATTTTTTTTTATCGTTTACTTCATTTTTAATAACATTTAGCTTAAATATATTCAATTTAATAATTTATTGTTTCCTTTAATTTTGATTACATGTAGTTGATACAATATTCAATTTAATTATTTATCGTATGCTTTAATTTTAATATCGTAAACTATTCGTTACCTATTGTTCATTTCTCGATATTTCATCGTTTAATTTAATTCTTATATTTCATTAAGTAACTTAATAATAATTTTTTAAAAAAAGCGCACCTTGGGTGGCTAAATCTGTTCTTTGAAAAACTTTGTATAGAGCTTTTTTATATATTTTTTTTATTTATTGGAATGCAAAAGTGCCCATCGGAAGAAAAAAAAATAACGAAGGTTTCTGTAGAATTACTTTTTCTCCCCGACTTTTGAAAATATTTTCGAATTTTTTATAAAAATCGGAGAACCCACAAAGAAATTATTAAAATATAAAGGTCAACAGGGGTGCATTCAAATAAATAAAATAGTATAAATTTGAAGATGGTAGAGGAAATTGCTTAGGATTAATGTTACGTACACGAAATCAAAATGGTAGGTAGACGGGAACCTTAAGCATTAAATAAAATTGTGAAGGAAATCAATAAGTTACTTTGAAAAGCAAGATAGATTATGTAGAGATATGATACATCATATTTGTCTTCATTTTTTTCCTTTTGCACATTAAATCTGTATGCTAAAGGAAAGAAAGCTATAACCATATTTTAGAATTTTATAGGAGAGCAGCTTATTGTTTTTTTTTTAGTCTTCCTTTATAAACAGTTTGCTTGTTAATGAATATATTTCAATAAACATTTATATATTTGGTTTTTTGGATTATTAAATTATAATACTTTTTTAAGCGTTTTTATTTTTTAAAAAAATTCTGATTTCTATTTTAAAAAATGGACATAGTACCCTTTGCCTCTGGCCTACAGAAGCAATACATGAAGAAGAAGTTTTAACATTACTGGTGAAAGCAGGCACTTGATTTTTAAAAACTATTATTATTATGCTTATTTCTTGATGTTTTATTTTAATTTATATGCTGTCAGAAATTAAAATGAATGACTGAAAATGCGGTTAAGGGATTCAGAATTTTAAGACGATAGTGAAGTAAAATATATAGAGTGTTAGTCATTTAGAAAAATTTTATTTGAAAACGAATGAACCTGTTTTTAAAAGCCGGGAATTTACTGTACAAAAGAATGAGTTATTTTTTCCTCATGAGAAAAGGGTTTTTCCCACTTATGAGTGAATTCTTTTTTTGCCAAATAATAATTTATATTTTAAAAAGGTTTTTTTTTTTTTTTTTTTTTTTTGAGTTAGGAGGAATTTAATTAGTATTAGGAAGATTTTTTTTTGTTTTTGAAATAGAAGGAATTTAGTAGGAAAAATAAAAGTTCCCCCTCCCCCTTTGAAGTAGAAGGAATTTATAAGAGGGGGGGAAGAAGATATATATTTTTTGTATGAGAATGAGTTTAGTTTGAATAATAAAGGTTTTTTTTTTTATTAAAGGACGAATTTTTTTTTTGTTTTTTTAAAATTTTTTTTTAAAATTGGTTTTTTTTTTTTTTTTTTTTTTAAAAAAAAAGAAAGAATTTAGTCGGTTAAAGGATTTTCTTTTGAAATAGTATGAATTTAGTTTCGAAAAAGGAATAAATTAAGACTGCAAAAAGAATGAATTCACTTTGTAGTCTTAATTGTTTTTTTTTTTTTTTTTAATAATATAAATTTATTTTGAATAAAGGAAGAGTGGGTATTTGGGAGGCGGGGTGAGATGGAATTTAGTTTGAAGAATTTTTTTTTGAATAAGAATGAATTTAGTTAGAAAATAGACATTTTTTTTTTTAATAAATTGAAGGAATTTAAGTGAATAAATGATTTTTTTGAAACAGTATGAATTTAGTTTGAACAAGAATGAATTAAGACTGCAAAAAGTATCAATTCACTTTGCAGTTTTAATGTTTATTGGAAAAAGAAGTGTATAACCCAAACAAAAC
This sequence comes from Nephila pilipes, assembly GCA_019974015.1. Classification (NCBI taxonomy): domain Eukaryota; kingdom Metazoa; phylum Arthropoda; class Arachnida; order Araneae; family Nephilidae; genus Nephila; species Nephila pilipes. The sequence continues at coordinate 17,750 of BMAW01012596.1, read as the reverse complement.
AGTGATGGGGCCTTTTCTGATGACGCATTAACCAATTTAGCAATATTTATTACTACTATTGTTAAACAAAAACTATTTAGTACATCATCGAATACGATTGACAGCATAATAAACATTTATAACATCGAAAAATAGCCTCATCTCTGAAATATTTAAAGCTTCATGCCCTGCACGTTCAGTTCCAACCCAAACACAGTTCGAGTATCAACAGGTATGTAATCCAGCTCACAAACAAATTCTATTCATCGCACATTACTATCACTTTACAAACTACGAAGATATTGTTGCGTCCACTCTCTGTCGCGATGACCACGGGAGCAAGGGAGCGTGATGACGCAGACTATGGAAATTAACAACGATTCCGCAGTATTTGTGGACAGGATATACAAAGCCAAATCGTATACACAACTACCATCGATACCATAATAGAATGAGACACATCGCATAGAAATGCATTCCTCTCTGCACTGCTGTATAGATGAATATGGGATGTAATTTAACACGGTTGTTATGTATTCCGTTAATACGGTAAGACATAAAGAAGAGATGCTGAACAGTAAGAAAATATTGTGAATTAAGTGTGTTTTTAATTGCGATTTATACGATAACTGAGCAGAAAAGATTTGGTAAATACTGAAAATGTTAAATGTTGGGAAATATTCTTAAAAAATTCGGAATGGTTATCACGAGTCTGGCTGGTTCCGTTTGAATTTTGAAGTAGGGGGTATTGGCGACGGATTTCGTTTTTTGACCAGGATGACACCTGAGATGGCTCGTCTCTCTCTCTAAATTTTCATATCAATGGGATACCTGTGTGATGATCGGGCGTGAAAGAATAATCCCACTGTAGCTCATGCATATCGTAAGACACGACTAAAATGGTGCCCAAGGAGTGGGGGTATAGCCGGACACCCTGCCCCTATCAGGGGACCTCAGGTGCTTGTCTTCTTTAAGTAGGTATGAGCATCATGACCCAGAGGCACTCTAGTGATCTTTTTCTTTTCTATGGGTTTTTCTGTCTTTGGTAAACACAGATGACTCGCTCATGGTATACCCTAGCGATACTTCTCTGTTTTCGACCCTCCTTCTTGTCAACAAATTTTCATCTATTTTCAATTTTTTCACACAAGCTTTACCATTTTCTGCACAACATAGCCACATTTGGCTCCTGGGCCATTAAAAAATACTTTCGCATTACTATCACATCACACCAACTGGAGGACTTGAGATCTTGATAGATTGATTCAATGTGCATCAACCCACGCAACGCGGTGGGTTTTTAGTGGTATCATTTCTCGAAACTCACAACTCGACAAAAACAACGCCAGACGCAAGCCCTCGACCGTGACCTCTTGGCTACCACAGCAAATGGATCATCCAGATTCTAGTCTTCGGTTGGACTTTACATGAGGGTTCGACCCTCTTTGCCCCTCTAAGTTCGCCCTGTTGATCTTTACTCAGTGTAGATGTGATGCTGAAGTTTTCGTATATAACTTACTCTCTACCACCAACCATCATATTAAGCGCTTTACTGCTTATCATACCCTCAATTCTATTCAATATACTTATATAATTCCATTCTAATCTACAAAAGTCACGTTTCATTCACTGGCTAATACAACATCATATAAAACTCCTCAAGGATTAGTTGAAGGGGAAAGTCCCGCTACGGTGTCGAGAGAAGCATTGTTGAAAAACTAGAAGCTTCTTCTCGAGAACTCGGAATTAATTCCTCGGGTAGTTTTTCGCTGGGGCTTTCCCCTTAAATATCGTATTTCCTCTGACAGTCCAAAAATCATTGTGGAGTTCAAGAACCCATATTCTAGGGATATAGCGAAATAAATCTCAAGCTGTTGTGAAAATTGGGATGGACTGAAAGACCGTACTTGCAATCTGGACAAGGGAACTAGTCTAAGAGATACTGTTCTTTATTTTAAGTTCAAAAATTTATTAATAAAAGTGAATTATCATATACGTAAATATATTCTATATTAAAACATTGCAAATTTATTAATTTAAAATTATAAAGAAACTTTTGCCTCAACTATTGACATTCTATTTCTTGGCATGGTCGCGGTAGTTTAGTGGTCATGGTCTGCGATTTTCGACACGGCTTGGGTTCGAGCCTTGATGCAACGAAAGACTCGCCGAGTACCCGGGGCTGATGCACGTTAAACCTGTCGAGGCTCACAGCCTCCACCCTTATTGGTGAAGTGTGGAAGTTTCGAGAGGGAGATACCACCTCAGGTGTTCACCTACGTTACTGGACCGAAGTTCCATATAACGAGGTCCGTCACCCAAAGCCTTCGTGTTGTTTCTAGTGCTACGATAATAAAACCAATCAATGGCATGTTGTTGTAGATCTATATAAATAACACTACAATGAATTTAAACTACTCGGAAATAAATGAACGCATGCATAACTTTTTCTTTCCATTCACCACAATCTAGGTCGATTCACATCACAACTGTTCCTCTCTCCCGCAGCTAATTCTACCGATCACCCTGTTGCCAAAACAATCTAACGAAAAAGGAAAGGGAAGGGGAAAAAAATAGCAAAGAAAGGAAATCGATTGAGGAAAAACCAAAGTGACAAACAATTTCATTCTTACGACCATTAAACATCCCAAGTTGATGGAAATGCAATAAAAAGTATAAGGAGGGTGGAGAGAGAGAAGAGGGACAGAGAGAGAGAATTGCCAAAATAAATAGCCTCGTTCCCAGACTTGACGAACCCACATCGGACTCCCCTCATACCCCATTAGCTCGATTAGACTGTCGAGCTCTCTAGGCCTGTTCCCGAAGATTGATTCTTCAAAGATTATGTGTGGATCTGCTGGAAAGGAGGGTGTAGGGAGAACCATCCCGAAACCACACACGCAGCCTCTACCCCCCATATAAATATACACCCCTTCCAATCCGTCAGAATCCTATTGTTTAAAGCTTCTTCTGCTCATAACCGCAAGACCGCCTATTTATTACTTAGTTGCTAATGGTTGTAGAACCCCCTCCATCTTTCGAACAACCCTCCTCCCTCTACGTTCCATCATCCCCCCGTTAGCATCGTCTGCAGTTTTGAAAAGATATTGAATAACCGGGAGTTGATGGTAAGAGAGAGGAAAATTTTAGAAGCTCACTTGCCTGAAAAGATTATTATAGCCTCGGGGTCCGGGTTCACAGTCCGGCGAATTTTGCCGGATCCTAGCGTGTGTGTGTGTGCTCCAGCTAATCTAATCGTGGGAAGGAGAAAGGGGGGTTCGGCGTGAGCGGAGGGGGGTGGAGTAGGTTGATATCGCCTGCGCTAAGTTCGGATAAATATATGATTTAATAATGGGCTGTTTATTGATTTTTAACACGTCGGGGCTTTGTGGGGTGGTTTGTGTGGGGTTTTAATTTGCTTCGTAGCTTTCAGCGATGGATGCAACTCGCAGACGATTACCAGGAATAGTGGTATAAGATTGTTTTTATTAGAGTAATTGTATTGGTATAGGTTTTATGAGCGTAACTTTAGCGATTGCATTAAAGTTACGTAACGGTCTTGTGGCAACGGATTTCAGTTATCAATCATGGTCAGATATAAGAGAAAGGACGACGCTTGCGTTGGTTGTCACTTCCACACCACGCCGATTGCCGCAAGTTAAGATAACAGTACACCTTCGAAGAAAATTTTCCCAAGAAAAGTTTTGTTAGCATATAGTTTTACTGTCAAAAGGGCATTTTGTACAAATATAAGGAAACAATAGTGCTTTCCGCAAAACATAGTAACTCAAAAGAAAATATATTCACATTTTGTAAATCAAATATAATACAGATGAGCATAACCATTTCTAGGGAATAGACTATTATTTCGATAATAGAGCCTTATGTAGTTCGAGTTCTGAACACTGAAATTTTCTTTAAAAGTCATTTGTAATTTTCACTTTATTGCATTATAAAAGTCCTACTACTCAATATAAAATCTCGAGAAAAGTCTATTCTATGTATAGTTAATTGAGAAACACACATATGTATATGTATGTGCGAAACATTTTGAGATATTGTATTTTGCAGTCATAAAAAAATGTCATTTTTGGAGTCTTTCCGATCGGAGAAATTCATGATCGAGTAATATATTAAAGCATACAGATTTATTTATTTTACGCAAAAGTCAATAAATAGTAAGTTATAAGTTCAAAACCTCTGTTTTATTAATTATAACTGAAATATTTTGTTTTCTTTTGTAATGATAATTTACTTTGTATGATATATACACGTGCAATCTTTATGAAATACAATGTTTAATATACTAACAGGAAAAACTCATGAATTATTGTAATACTTTTGCTTATTTCCTAATATTAGAACCAATCTCCTATTTTTCCATAGATACAATGTTTTTTGACACGAATTTTTTACACGTTTTCTTCGGGAACGTATTAAAACAGAATTAGGAGTATTCACATTTTTCGTCTGTGTCTTTTCTAAAAATTATATATGTTTAATTTTTCTTCTGCGTTTTGAAATTCTGCAAAAAGATTCTTTAAAAGTCCTCCATTTCTAAAATTTATTAATATCTATGAAAATTCCATTATACTTTTTCTAGAACGTCTAGACATGTCATAAAATCGACATATATTTAAAATTGAGGGTGATATGAAATTTTAATTGGTTTGAATAGTTGAATTTAAATACCAAAACAAATTTCGGGTGACAAACACGGGTGAGTAATTTATATACCAATGAGGAAAATGCGCACCCTCTCTCTCTGTAGGGATCTTCTCTCATTTCGAATATCTTCCTCCAGCCCCACTCATCTTCCAATTTCTCATCAGACGAGATGAGATCAAAGAAACCGCTTCCGCCTCGTAGCTATAGAGAGCGGCCTTAACTGGCAACCATATGCTTTCATGGATTAATATTACTCTACGGACGGATTTCCCGTGATTTAAATCAACGACCGTCAATATTAGCTGGCCTAATTCGATTAGGATGAAAATGTGATGCCTATGCGACTTTCGGAGAAAAATGCGTGAAAATTTATAGCATGAGCATTAACTACCCGTTTCGGAACTCTTTTCTTTGTCGAATGTTGTTATGCTTTTAATTGTAATTAATGAATTATTTTAAAAGACCAACAATTTGACTATTTATCGGTAAATACAATGTATTTGAATAATACAATGCCTGATTTTCTTTGGAATTCAAGTAACTTGAAATATAAATAAAATATGAAGTAATTTAAACCCAATTGATTGTTTATTAAAGTCCCACTTAGAAACAACACCAGGGCTATTGCAGAATGCCCAAGGGGACCGAGCACGCTCAAAGGGCTTAGAGCTACAAATCGACTCCATGGGAGATATTCACTCCCGTACTCAGCATTTATTGACAAAAAGAGTTTCTAACAACAATAAAGGGCAAAATTAAACAGTACGTGTGGAACAATGAGCATAAGATATTACAAAATTTTGAAATTCAAAAGTAAATAAAAGATTACAATGTGTTTACAAAGAGTGACGTCATAGTTCTTATACTTCTCATTTTTCTTTTCCTTCCTTTCTTTTTTGAAATGCATATCAATTCATATTCCATTGACGTCACGACTCCCTGCTTACAACGGATGCTGACACTGTGAATCTCGATCATAGTCAGTCCCCTCGGCGCCGGCCAGCCCCAGCGTTGGTGCAAGATATACACACAAAAAGGAAAATTGAATTATACAGAATCGAATCCAAAAATTGAAACAATTATGAAATTTGTTGAGCAATTTTACTTTTCAAACGTCCACATAACACTAGCGGAAGGACTCAACAAATTTAACGTGCATCAGCCTTGCTATACGGTTTAATTTTAGTGGCATCGAGGCTCGAACCCACGATTCGACAAAAACTGCGAGTCCGCGACCATGGCCACTTAGTTTGAGGTTTTACTTCTTTAGAGTTATGAATGATTTTAGATTTTTAAGTGGAAAGCTGTTCAATCGTTAAAAAAAAAATTCTTAAAAATATTTGTATGAATTTTTCCGTTTGTTTTATCGATAACGTAATATTTCTTTTTCTTCCAAACGTTTTTTGGCCATGTTGTTGCAAATAAATTACTAATCAGTAATGTCTGTGTCAATTTAATTTTAAATTTAATTAAGTAGTTTGAATTATATATAAATGAAATAAAGATGAATTTCCCCAATCGTTATTGCTATAATATAATAAACAGAAAACGAATAAAAAGATTAGGAAATTTTTGGATGGACAGATAGTTTCCTTACTAATTTTTTTTTAACTTTTTGATTATTATTATATAATTAAAATACACCAAAAAGTGATTTAAATGAAGATGGCTGATATTATGCCAAAAAATCCTAATTTCTCTCCGTAGTCACTCCCATTTATAAGTGCAGTTTGCTATTTAAATGATCTTTCAGATGTGATTTAATCTTAAATAACTAAATCAATGCTACTCTGTCACTAATCATTCTTTTCAAACCATGGATTAAAAACAAGTCTTATTTTCATATTTCATTATTTTTTTTCCAAACAAATGAGCGCAACTTAAGAAGCACATTAAAATATTTCAATTCAAAAATAGAAAGAGATACAAATTAACGTGTGCAGTCTTGGCTGATGTCACAAGTATGCTCTCCACAAATAGCCAATGAGCGGTAGTTGCCCCGCACTTTGTCATCTTGTGTTTCTCAGATGGAAAGAAAGCTCAAATCGTGTATTTGACCCGGTGGAGTAAGAGAAAATGGCTTTTGGCGAAGCCGTTTTAATTCTTAAATTAATATAATTTTTAGTGACCCTGATATCATTAAATGTATTAAAGTCAAACACACACACAAATATGAACTGGGATTCTCATATTGTTAGAATGGAAGAAAAAAATTAAGTAAAGAAGATTTTTGCCGCATAGCCCTTATATACTCGTCGGAAAATAGGAAGACCATAACTATTAATAAAACTTTATTCTGTTGAATCGGATTTTAAGGTGATTGGGGAGAGGAATTGGCAGGGGCTAAGGCAAAAGGCTGGTTATCTTGACGGAATCTTCGAAAGAAGGTCTTAGCCCACCCTGGGCTGTTGAGTCAAATATGATGGTGATGATTATTATTTTGAGAGAACGTGTAGAAGTTGCACAGTAAATTTTGAAGAATAAAAAGTGCGCTTATCATCTTCGAATAACTCATTTTACAGGTAATGAACTTAGACGGGAGCATCCAGAATTTGAGAAACTGGTCGGGGATCTACGTGCAGAAAGCTTAGTTGTTTAGGGTTACGAGGATGGTTCAATAAGTACTTGAATTTGAAGACAGATGGCATCATTATGGTAAATTATTGTTGCCATTGGGTGCTGTCATCTGTTAAACGGAGCCGAAAGCAATTTGACATTGATTCCTAAGTTGGTTGGAAGTCATTTGCTGTCAAATCAAAACTTGATTGCTGCCGCGTCGAGTTGTCACCATCGGTAAGGCCTGGATTCCTCCTTATACACAGGAAACCGCGTAATGATCAAAACAATGGGTTGCTTCCGGTGAATGTGCTCCAAAGAAGACGAGGAGGGCCTCATCGACCGGAAATATTATAACGAATAATTTTTTAGGTGCAAAAGGCTTCGTGATCACGAATACGAGTAACCGCGACTCAGACAATTGTCCAGTGAGTCACGATGCTTACTAAAAACAAATCATTTTCGATGCTACGAGCGCCACCTCTCGGATTTTCTAAGGACTTATTGAACGACCCTCGTAGCTTGTTACCACTTTGAAACCTATTACATGACATGTATGTCTTCTGTTGCGATGCAAATTCGCTTAGTATCATTCTCAGATAATTATTTTGGAACCAATGGAGAATTTGTATTCATGGTGTCTAAATGCTCACCAACAATTATTAAACTGCTTTATAAAAGCGTTGTTCCGGTTTTGTTTACATCTACAGTTCAATCAGCAGAAATCCTTGCATTTCCCCAAAGAAAAATTTTACAATCGCCGATTGCCCGCAAGTAATAATATGGCATCTTCTTACAATCAACATTCTGACAAATAACCAGGTTATTGAAAAATAATCAAGAACCATCCTAGTATGTTCGCCAAGATGGGCTGCGGAGTCGCCAAATCTCCCCCCTACCCCTTTTATGGCGTGGCAGTGAGGCGAAAGTCGAAATAGAGAGTCGGGTGTGCAGGTAATGAGAGCAGAAGCGAGGTCCTCCAAGACCGACTTTCTGAAGGGCCCTCTTCACATCCCTCCGTGCGCCCCACTAACGACCCGCCCCGCTGCCTCGTTATGCGGTCGACGCTTGTTAGTGGTTGCGCCCCCCTTGTCTTTCGCCGACAGGGCCCCTTCAGTGGTTATCTCTTTCGCCAGATTCAAAAGGAAGGGAAAAAAAATGAGTTTCACGTAGGAGCACTGCTGCAGGAAACGAAAGCAAGTGTTTAGTTTGGATTGTAAGTTAGCTTCACTGCATTGCTCTCATTTATTGTACTGAAACTAACATCACGGGAGAGGATGAGTTTTGGAAAGAGAATGGCCAGTGACGAAAATTGGTCTCGAGGTAAATTAGATAATACGAAAAACCTGCAAACGATTACTGTTGTAGAAAACTCAGCTGTAAATTAGCTCCTTTCGCAGAATATTGTTGTTGTCTCAAGTCTTCGTGTTGAGAAAGCGGGCATTGAGATGCTGACTCTAGTGGTCATCGGACGGTGGTTTTCGGCTAGCCATGGGCTCGAGCCCTGATACCACTAAAGACTCACAGTATAGCCGGGGCTGATGCACATTAAATCTATCGGGGTTCAAAGTCCTCTCTTTGGCGTGTAAGTTTGGGATAGAGGATGCCAGCTCAGGTGTCGTCCTTGTCATTTGATCGACGTGGTCCGTTACCATTAGCCCTAGTGTTGTTCCAAAGTGTGACTTTCATAAACAATCACAATACCAACTGTGATTGGCTACGATAGCCTAGTGTCATGGTTGTGGGCAAGCTTCCGGTTGTTTTCGTCGAGTAGTAGGTTCAAGGCTTTATGCCACTAAAGACACACAGTGTAGCCGGGGCTGATGTCGTTAAATCTGTCGAGGTTCACAGCCCCCACCCTCATTGGTGTGACGTGGAAGTTTCGAGAGGGAAGTGTCACCTCAAGTGTTCGTTCTCGTTACTTGACCGAGGCTCAAAATTACGAGGCACTACACCAATAGCTCTCGTTTTGCTTCTAGTGCGACGTTAATAAGACAAATAAATCAATCAGTCTTTAAAATTAACCTAGAAATATCCAATAAAATATATGTTAAATTCTTTTTCGATGGATTTTCTTTAACTCGCATTGAACTTTGCCTGGGTTAATTGTAACTTTGTTTGGTTCAAAACTTTAAAAGCCTTCTTCTCACATTTTAAAACGCTCGGTTGAGCTGAAATTTTCCAGGCATGATTGTTTTGGATGACGATACGATAATGTAATGAAAATCAATAAAATATCAAAACTTATTATTTAAAGAATTAAATTTTACGTCAAGTTTCTTGTCAAGTCGCCAAAACCGTCGTTTAATTATTTATCATTTGCTTTAATTTTAATTAGATTTAGCTGAATCGATTAACAGAATGCTTAATTGAGTTATAAATTTTTACACGTATTTATTTTAATGATAAATTTAATAAACGACAAATAATAAAATAAATAATTAAAACTAATTATTGAATAAATCCAATTTGACTAAACGTTCTCTTTTGCTCTTAAAATTTAAGATAAAAAAAATATGTTAAGCAAAAGGTAAAGTGATGGGAAGGGAAATCCTTGTTCAAAAAACTCGTTTTTACCAGTGTTATATTATTTTATTTAAATAATAAGGCCTAGGGGAGAAAAAGATGTATATAATAGCGATTTGATAAAATCCGCTGAAAAGGTTATTCTTTCTATTCATTAATGAAATGGGAGTACAATATTGATATTGAAGCAATTTTACAGCTCGTATTCCATTCAGTAGTATTATGTTCCAACATCTTCCACACTTCTCTTCTCCATTTCACGCATGCGCACGAATTCGAGTAGATAAAGGCTCGTGCATTTTCCCAAGATGCTTCGGCTTGGCTGTTGTCATGGTAATAAGTAACGAGGACGAATTAGATTTGAGAAATTTATTTTAAGGACTGCCATCCAGAGGCTCCTCCAAAGTAAGAAACTCTAAGACAATTTAAGATGCGATTTGCTTAGAATTCTAGAGGACGTTTCGTAACTAGATGTAATAACTGTGCACAACTTAATTAAAACGTGTGTCTAAGTATGTTTTAAATGCGAATTCTAAAGCTGTTCAGATTGTCACCGACTGCTCACTGACAACTTATTTACACACTAACAGAAAAGTAACTATTTACGATGAAGTAAAGTAACTATTTACGAAAAGTAACTGGAGTTGTGTGTTATGTTTATTACGATTGGATCATGCTTCGTTCGAATTCATTAGATATTCAAATGTAACAAAACGTGTTTCATCGATGTTCTGTATTCTTTTTATTTATGTAAGAATATTGTTTGTGCAGTGAGTTATAATCCCGTAATAAAGTATTTTGTGAAATATTGGTTTTTTCTGTTTTATTTTCTTAAATTACATAGAATGTCATAGAAACGTTTTTTTTTTCTTTTTTTAAAAAAAAACTTTTTGTCCAGCTTAACAGGAAAAAAAATAACGTTAAATTGATTCAATCTCTTAACAAAAAACTACTCGAGAAACGAAAGAAGAAACTCGAAAGCAAAGCAAATGAGCTATAGTTTAATAAAATAATAATAACAATTTTGTTGTAGCTAACAGAAACATTCCACAAACTAATATAAACAAATAATATTTAAATCAATGCATTAACTGTTTTTAAATGGAAAATTCAATATTTTAATGCCGATAAAAGAGTTTTTAATTTAATTAATTTAATTTAATTTTAATTTAGAGTAATTACGAGTAATTTAAAAATATATATAACAGAAACTCTTCCTAATTACGTCTTTAAAAATAAAAAAATAGAGCTTAGATTAACTGGAGTTAAGGAATGTGTATCAACACATTTTTTAAATGAAAAATGTGTTGTTATCCTGTAAACGAATTGTAAAAATACTTACTTTGGTCAATGTTCAAGAACAGGACCCAGATCTGTACAAATAGGACACCTTTTCATGCAGGAAAATTTATTTTTCACCTAGTTTGTTTTCAAAATGACAGGGAGAAGTTTATTTCAATATATTACATATTCGTATTAAATGAATTCATTTTTTTTGACATTTAAGATATGTTTTTCATTTTGTGTTCCTCATATTATAGTGCTAGATAGAACATTTATCTTGCATATTAAAGCGAAAAATTACATATCTGTTGAACATTTCATGTTTCCAAAATTTAAGAGTAGATTATAATAAATGGATATATATGACATAATGAAATAGCTTGCTTTGATACAGAGGAATTTTCTTCCCAAAATATATGCCTAGTTTGAGATTTGCTCTTTGACAATAAATGAAGACAGTCAGTGCGTCCTCGTTTTTTAAATTTTTATATTGTGTTAAACATTAAAACACCGGCTTAAAAAAGAATTTAATCCTTTTAGAATTAAATAAATAGGAGGAGGGAAAAGAAATTGTAATTGTATGCAATTCAAATCGATAAAAGTCCTCGACCCAGAGCCTAAACTTATTAGAAAAATAAATTTTTTTTTGCTAACGGGATGTGAAATATCTCAACATTGACTAAGAAAAATTATAGGTCACTCATATTTGTCGTGTTTGTTATAGGAGAGAGTATCGTTACCATTTGATTATTACTAAGAAATAACGTAGCTATCTAGATTCTTCATAATAATCAATCCTTATGATTATAATGCTGTAAATTGCGATTATTAATATTGCCATTTATTAATGTTAATAATGTTTCAAGAAGCCGAATCGTAAATGTTCAATTAGTATCCCGGGGGATGTCGTAAAGTTTTAATAATTACCAAAAAAAAAAAAAAAAAAAAAAAAAAAAATCGAGATAGAAGCTTATATTTATTCTTTTTCTCTACATAGTAGCCATCCAGAGTGATTCATTTCTTCCAGTGTTTCTGGATCTTTCGAACACTGTCATTGTAGAACTGAGCAAACTAAACCCCATCTCCTTCATATTGCAGATAATTTCAATCTATTTGTAGCTTAGTGGTCATGTTAAGTTATTCAAGGTTAAATCACAGTCGATCATTTAAATAACAAATTACACTTATAAATATGAATGACTTTGAAATTATCATTTTTAGCGAAATATCAGCGATTTTCAATTAAAATACATCGCCAGAATTATATTCAAAAGGTAAATAAAAATAGTTAAGGAAACTTTCTGCCCATCCAAAAATTTCCTAATTTTTTTTATTTGTCTATATTTATTATATTAAAGCAATAATGACGGAGCAAAATTCATCTTCACTTCGTTTATATATAATTAGAACAACTTAATTAAATTTAAAATTAAGTTAATAGTGACGTTACTGATTACAATAATTTAATTGCAACAATGGTGCCAAAAAAAAAAAAAAAAAAAAAACGTTTTAAAAAAAAAATATTACGTAATCGAAATGGAAAACAAATGGAAAAGCTCCCACATATATTTTTAAGAAACTTTATTAACGTTCGAATAGTTTTCCACTTAAAATATATTATCATTTATAATTTTTGAGAAGTAAAACCCCAAACTAAGTGGTCATGGTCATGGTCGGAAGTTTTCGTTGAGTCCTGTGTTCGAGCCTCGATGCCACTAAAGATCCGCCGTGTAGCAAGGGCTGAGACACGTTAAATCTGTCGAGGCTCTATGTCCCCCGTCAGAGGGGTAGGAAGTTTGGAAAGGGAGATGCCAGGTCAATTGTCGTCCTCATCACTTGACCGAGGTTTAAAATTACGATGTCATTTTTGTTCTTTGTTCCATCATGTACTGTTATATCTTACTCTTAGTTGTTGTAAAAATCCCCCCCCAATAAATGCAGAGGGGGGAGGCTGATTGTCTCCCTGGGGGCTGGTTTGTAGTTTTAAGCTCTTTGGGTGAGGTCAATTCCCTTGGGCATCTTGCTAATAGCCCTCGTGTTGCTTCTAGTGAGACGTTAATAAAACCAACCAACATCAATCTGGGTCTGCCTGAAACCAAACAAATGAGCATTAATATCTGTAATTTACAGTATTATATACATGATGACCCATTAATAAGAAGAATAGATTTTATCCACACACATATCTCAGTTATTTCACAGAAATAATTAAAACTTTTACTATATCTCTTCGTATAAATCTGAAAATCCCCCGATTCAAGAAAAAAGATAATAGATAATCCGCTGTCAGTCATTCGGAATTGACTTCTTTTTGAGTCTGAATATTATTTGTAAGAACTGATTGCTGTCCGTTAAGTACACAAAAGTCAACAACTAGAGGGCAAATCAGACACATTTCCACCGAAACATTGTAGAGTCGAAGTAAAAAAAATAAATAAAAGCAGGTAATACACATAAAAAAAAAGTGATGCTTATCTCGCATCGCCTTCTTTGAAAATTACGCAATTTGCCACTGCAATCCGCCGTATTTCACGCTTGGCGAGAATCCCCATCATTATTTTTACCTTTCAGCATTAACCCTGAACAATTTCCTCCCGAAGAAAAAGAGATAAACTAAAATAAAAAGCGGAAATTGTTGGGGGCCTCGTAATGGTCGCCAGTGCTGCGCAGGTGTTGATAAATATTTGGCAGTATTTCAAGGTGCCAAGGCCAAAAACGGAAGCCGCCAACACACCCTGCCCATTAGTGGTTTCTCAACCCCCCCCCCTTTCATCCTCTTGGAGAACCTTTTATACGCTGGACTGATGCCAGGTCTGCGCACGGATGAACGGTTCGGTACAGCCCTGGAATGGTAGCTAGGACAGGATGACCCCTGACGTATTCCGGTCAAGAATGACCCTTTCCCATTCACCTCCTGATGAATTTGTCGTTCGTTTCTCTAGCGGGGGTGGGTATCTTTTTGGTCTTCGATCGAAAGCGATGGTTTGTTTGAGGGAGAAAGAGTATCTTTTCACAAGGATAAAAAAGAGTGGAGTTTGGAAATTATCGGTGCTAGTCACAAAATGTACAGGAAGCTCAGATTTTTAAATATTCCTCACACATTTCTTGAGAACAGAAAAGAATGAGGAGTACTTAACAATCTGTTCTCCTCCTTTAATTTCAAAAAGTAAAAGGGAGGCTTTTATTCTTTACCTGTAAGATATTGATTTAACTTTTTGTTTGCACTTTAAGCAGAAAGGAATACTTTGGAATTGCTTTAACATTCTTAAAAACATATTTTGTTACAAATGTTCTTAAAAAACTGATTATAGAGGTGTTTTATCTGTGGCGGTAGAGAAAATGGAATTTGGCGAAAACGTGTTAATTCTGAAGTAGAATTTTTAATGAGCCTGATAACATTAAATACATTGTAGTGAAACCAATGAACTGGGCTTCTAATATTGTTAGAATGGAAGAGAAAAATTCCAGTAGATTAGATTTTTGTTGTAAAGCTCTTTACAGTTCGAAAAAGAGGAAGACCAAAACTACGATAGCTTGAATCTGTTGAATTGGATTTTAGAGTGATTGGGGACATGAACTGTTAGGATTGAGGTAAAAAGCAGGAGATCGTGGAGGAGTCTTCAAAATAAGGCCTTGACCCAATCTGGGTTGTTGAGTCAGCTATGATGATAATGAAAGTTGAGAGTTTGAAAATATCAGAAAATTATAGATATCGTTTTCAGTTTATTTATTTCAATGTTAATTTTTTTACCTCTTGACAATTGTTCATTCGTTGGACTATCTTAAATTAAATTTTTTTAAATCCTTATTTGTTCATTACCTTACAAGATTTTGAATTTTAATTAAGCGACTCTTTTTTCCATATTCTGTTCGTCTTCCTGCTAGGATTTAAGCCCATTTTTTTTTATAAACTTCATTTGTAATTTATAACTTTCTGCTGTTCTTCTTTAAAAAACTAAACTTAAAAAAATCTCTTAAAATACTAATCTTTTAATTAATCTTTTAATAAATCTATTAATTAATTTGTAATTCAGTCGTGGCACAATGAAGAATCGTAAAATAGTTGAAATTATACATTTATTAATTCAAAACCAGAAAAAGGTAATTACATCGTGATAAATTACATCGCAAAACAGATGCCGCATGCGTCTTTACGCCGTCGTGGTTAAAGCGAAGGAGAACGAAATTTTTCCTGCTTGGAATTCATGTGCAAGGATATCATCAGATAACTTGGTATTAAATTTAGGGATCTTTAGGTATTTTATCGGGAATTGTAAAATCTATAGAGAAATCTCCCTACGGATGTGATACGAGGGAAAACTGGTTATGAGCAGATTTATAGAGCGTATTCACATTAATTAGAAGCTCAAAAGTATTTACAACTGCAATAATATATATATATATATGTGTGTGTGTGTGTAGAATGATCCCTTAAGTTTAAATAATTTCTTAATTTATCCTACATTTTAATTGCCATGGTAATACGTTCATCATTAATTCGTGATCCCATGTCTTTTAATTTTTACGTTTATGTGATTTCCAAAAAGGCTCAGATCAGCATTTTCCACGCTCTAAACTAATAGGGATATTCTCTACCAGTCACTCAGACTAATGCAAAATACCTAAAGATACCTACATCTATTACCATGTAATCTGAATAATCCTTCACTTTCCTTCTTTGAAGAAACAAACAGGGACATTTTTCTGTCGTTTCGTTTTTAATTATCAGAGTGGATGGACTCCTTTTTAATTATCGAAGTCCTCCTTTTCAGATGTATCTGCTTCCCCCTTGTGTTAATATAAAATAAATTCATTACTACCTGATTAAAAAGTTTCTTTATTGTCCTATGACTGAAGTATAGAAAATGTTTTAATTAAGTGCGCGCACACACGCACACACACACACACACACACGCACACGCACACGCACGCACGCACACGCACAGTGTATCTTCATTTGAACGAATCAAGAACATTCAAAATTAAACTCTGAGCAATTAAATAAAGAGCTACACTTACTTAGGGCAAAGTTCTTAAAATTCTTGCTTTTTATTAAAAATAATTTTTATTATTAAGAGCATTAGTAACAGTAATTAGTATTATCAACAATTTCTCCCAAAACTGCTTCTATCTTGTAAATGCACAGTAAAATTGGTGAAATTTATGGAGTTATATACTTATGGGTGTCTATTTAAAATTATTTGATTTTTGTTCGTTAAAAATATTCATATTTTCAGATGCAACAATACTACATTAAATTCTCTGTTTTACAATATTTTAAAATTTGTTAACGCCATTTTTATTTTAAATAAAATGATTCAACTATAAACACTAAAAAATATTAAAACGAACTAAATAACATTTTAACAATTTACAGCACATGAATCACTCATTTGCATACAAGATACAAAATCACTTGGTACAAAATATAAATCCTATGATACCCTAGATTATATCGTAATTTTTTAAAATTATTACTGAGAAATAACTGATATATATGGATAAAATATTTTCCACATATTAATGGCTCCCTATGTACATAATGTTGTGAATTATAGCTGACTGTCTAAAAGAATAAATAAGGATATTACATTACAAAATCTAAATGAGTTGCATACTCGTGTACTCAGTCTAGCGCGGAAATTTAGAGAAAGCTTAGTTCGATGGCGCAAGAACCGAATTTGGCAATGCTGCGCCTAGCTAGACATCATTGTGTTCTAGACTTTTGAAAAATAGGGAAAAGCAAAAAATTGATTGCCAAGAAGATTCGGATATAGAAAAGATCTTTAGGGTGCCCCAGTGTTGCGTCAATTGTGTTTGACTACGTCGGGAATTTAGAGTATGACTTATCTGCTCATCCCTTGATACTTGATTAAAATTCATTAGTTTGACTTAATAACTGCATAGGGTGTTTATGATGCTTTTCTCAACCCTCTCATAATTGAACTTTAACGTGACATTAATGTCATAAAAATATCTTAATTCCAGTTCTTTTCTTCGAATTAAAATGAACTCCATTATTTTTTGTAATACTGCCGTAAGAAAAGTGAATCAGATCAAAATTAGAGATGACACTATTATTCATTAAGATGAATTTGTAGCAATGCATTTGTTATTATAACTATTTGGAGTGAATGTATGTCAAATCTTCAAAAGTATCAATATTGAAGTTAAATTAAAAGTTGTTTCCCTTTCGAAGGCAACCCCTCTATAGAATTTGTGTTTTCCAATGACTCTGAAACAATAACGATATAGTATGTTGTAATTTATTCACAGACATTTCTGAATTTTAAGAACATATTTTTTTGGCATAGTTTAATTATTGCGCCCTAAAAATTCTAGGGTCAATACTGTAGTTCTAAGAATCTAGATTTGGAACCCTAAGTGATTGAAAACAGTATATTATGATACAACTTATTTTTTAAAATAGTGTACTGTAAGATGCACTTTAATTCCATCATTAAAATTACATTTAAAGAGCCCACATAGAGACAGCATCCCTTATTGATTTAGAATAAATTCGAATAATATTGCCAAACTAATTTCGAGATATTTTAAATCGAAGCTTAGGACAAAGCGCTTAGAAATTCATTGGACAACACCCATCTGAATTTCGAATGCTAGATTCTTATATTGTTGCCACCCATCCCGAACAAACTTTTGCAGGCAATTCTTCCATTCCACCCATCTTATCTCTCACGCTCATCTACCACCGACTCCGAACATAATTAACGACA
>BMAW01012592.1:0-12545 GCA_019974015.1 Nephila pilipes | reverse complement strand
GAGGGTTAGGGCTAACTAAAAAACATATGGATTTAATTCTAGTAGCGACATCTATGTGTCAGGCGGGGGACTTTTCAATTGATTTATTATAGTTACAAAAATTATTGATTAGTATATGCACAGTTAAGGTATTCCAAGAAGTATAATTACAAATGACACTTTTTTTACAAGTATTTAGAACAAGACGAAACACAGGTAGTAAAATTTGGACTGATTAGCGACA
The DNA here is from genome assembly GCA_019974015.1 of Nephila pilipes. Classification (NCBI taxonomy): domain Eukaryota; kingdom Metazoa; phylum Arthropoda; class Arachnida; order Araneae; family Nephilidae; genus Nephila; species Nephila pilipes. The sequence continues at coordinate 12,322 of BMAW01012592.1, read as the reverse complement.
CAACCGGGAGAAGTAGAGCAGATCAGTAACATAAGCAGATGTAAATCAGCAGTTGCAATAATAGTAACAGCACTTTCTATAGCGTTCTGCTTACCGACTTACTAATTCGCCTTACGGACAAATCTTCAGATTAATACTTTGCACTTCAAAGGTAGACTACAACAAGAAGATTATGGTCTCTTCCCTGCAGCTTTGTTCGGACCTCACATCTCTTCATATTTACAGATTTTCTGGGTACGTGATGATAAAGGGAAATTCAGGAAAATGCATAATCCATTTTCGAGAATATTCTTTTTTTTTCACCAAAGTCACCAAGTTTCTCCCTAGTGTCCAAAAGGCCACCAAATTCATCGCCAAGATCGGGGGCCATTGCTTAAGATTTCCTTGGAATCCATCGAAATGTCTGTAAATGTCTTTGCCCTTCGTCCTCAAGTGTTCGTATAACAGGATAATACATTCCCCTTTTAATTAAATTTTTTTCCCTCTGAAAATAAATCATTCTAGTTAATTTGGCCCTAGAGGTAGTTGTGTGGAATAAGAATTCTATTTTTGCATAAATGACTTTGCTTTTGTGAAGTTACGCAGGATTTTGGAAACTTGGAATCCTATTATTGAACAAGGGCCGCGGAGCTACCTGAGGGAAGCAAGATAAAAAAAAAATACCGAATTGGTGAATTGAAACACGATTATTTATATAATTCAGCTACTTTCATCATATATGAAATCTTACAGAATGTTCCATGAGATAAATTAATATTTTTAACGGGAGGAAATCGGTTGATATGAATTTAGATTGGTTTTAGAAATAAATAAAATTAGGTAAAGTTAAAAATGAAACAATTAAGCAATTTCGTCACATGCACGCATGCACGCAAACACATATACACTATAAACATGTGTCGTAAAATGTGAATGTTCTAGTACATATTAATATGGTTTAAAAACTATTATCTAAAAATATTAAAATCGTAAGTGAATATTAAGTATTGGAATAAAAATTTCTAAATAATAACTAGGTTTCAAAAGAATAATGATTCAAAACGACTATAAACTCAGAAAAATCAAAATCAAAGACATAAAAGATTTTATTGAAACTTAGATTTAACTTAGAATATAAAGAAACAGAGCAAAGATATGAAGTAATTAAAATTAGCTGTCTCAGCCTTTGAAATGAGATACGGGTTAAACATGTTTTTGAGGATCTTAACTATTCCTTGCAAGAATTACTTTACAATAAAATTTGTAAATACGATAAACGTTAGAGCCAAATAAGAATAAGAGAATATAAAATTTTCCAAATCGTATCTCACGAAAAAGCTTGAAGAATAGAAAAAAAAAGAATAAATTAAAGATAGCCATTACTAAAATGTAATAAATATAAATACTTATTGTATCAATAATTATAGAGAAGAATATAAAATTAAAATTTTTTGAAAACCCGTCTCTCCCATTCTTATACATTGGAAAAGTGGCAAATGGCATACTAATACATTTTCTCACCTCACTTTGTGATAAAACTATAATAATTATTTTACACTTTGATAATTTTTCCTTTTGGTTGGTTTTACACTGTTTCCTAAACTTAGTAATATAATTTTTTTAGCTATAATGATTTTTGTACACAAAAAAATATACAATTGTCAAAAGTTTTAAAAAGGTATTTAACTAAGTTCAAAATATACTGTTTGCAGTTGTGGCTAACGAAATTGTTGGCGGAACTCACGACAGTGCCACGATGCGTTGCTTTGCATTTTGTGCCTATTTCTGCTAAGTAAATTTTAAATTAATTAAAGAAATGAAAGAAATTATTTTTAAGTGATAAACAGATAGGATTTATACAAATGTTTTGTTTAAAATTCATAATTTTTGGTGGCTAAAACGGGGGAACAAATTATTTTTTCCCATAAAAGCGCATGTGGGTAAGATTGCTCCCTTCTCGATCTCCTTCTCACCGACACTGTATAAAATTTATGTAAGGTTCTAGCCGTATAGACGTGTAATAAGAAACAATAATCATATTTGATATGTTCGGTAACACAAAGCAAATTACTCTAACAAACATCCAGCCATAAATAACGTTAAACAACATAACACGAGATAAAAATGTTGAATGAATTGATAAGCCATTACGATGGGAACAGATTTACAGCCGCGTGTAGGGAAAATGACGAGACAGAAAAGGGAATAAATGGAGGGCATAAAACTCCAAAAATAAAAAGTGAGCAAGAGAGGAATTGGAAGCGATAGATGGATGAATAATGGTTCGAAAACTTATTTTTCTTCATATTTCCCCTTCCTTTTCTGGAAAAGGGGGAAGGGGAAAAAGTCGGTCACAATATGTCTTTGAGCAGACCTTTTAGTAAATCTTTCTGTTGCTTCAGAACCAAAAAACGAAAATTAAAAGTGTTCATAAGTTTTCTTCTTTTAAGAGCTTCGTGTGTAAAGAGTTAATATGTTGTGTATTTTGGAAAACTTATAATGAATATTGTTTAATAGAAATGAGGAGCTGTGAGGTATATTAAACGAAAATGATAAGGGAGTTATTTGCTGATGTGGTTTGGTAAAGAGTCGGTCAGGAATAATTTTATGTAATTGGTATATAAAACCCTATTTAAGAAATTATTTTCTAAAAAAAATTAATCAAATTGGTAATCTGAATAAAATGAAATAGATGACATAGTAAGAGTTGTGCGACTGATTTAATGTATGAAGGTGATTCTAAAAGTACCTGTGTTTAATGACAGATGGCCTTTCGAAGGTAGGTTGGTGTTACTTGTGGGGTCTGTTATCTGTTAAATATTGACAAAACATTTAACACCGATTCACGGTTTTCACTTGCTAGCGATTTGTTGCAAAATTAGAATTTGATTGTTGCTACATCGAGTTATCACCATGAATGAGACCTGGAGTCCTCATGATAGATTGCACGCCAAGAAACAACAAAAAGAAATCGTTAAATATGTTACAAAGACGGTAGGAAAAGTGATGACGATTGATTATTTTGGGATGAGAAGAGCGTCTCACTAATGAGCTTCCTAAGACGAATACTTTTTAAACCATCCTCGTTCTAACGTAAAATCAAAGTAAAAGTAACTTTTTTAATTAAACCTACGAAAAGTGATTGGACTAAAAATGAGGACAAAAGAAATAGTGACTTCCTTACGGATTATTAAGCTTCCTATCTGAACTATATGAAGAGAAAAAAATTCTTAAATATTTTAATTAGGTTGAGGACTATTATAGTATTGCGGCCCGTTTCGTGGCTGGAATTCATGACTCACATTTATTTAAAAAACTGCCCTTACAAATAATTATTTAAAATATTTTACTTGTATATTTGGAGTATGGACCCTCCGAGTAACATGATACTAACTGTTCCGCTATAACAGGGATTCAGAATGTCCCCGTGCCATTTCGAAAAAAAAAAAAAAGAGAAATATTTTGAAAAAAATATGTCATCCGTTATTGATGACGAAGAATGTAGTAAGAAGTATTATTTATAATGCATATGAATTTAAATACTTTTAATAAAAATTGCTTTGTGTTTCATACGGAGTGTTCATGATTTATTTTCCATCAAGATTACACTTAATTAAATCCTATTAAGTAGGTCTCTTGAGAGTGTACTCCGTCAATTTATACCACAACTCTAATCCGTCAACACAACATAATACTGTTTCTGGCGTAAAATCAGGAATGTCAAATTTTATGCTCATAATTAATATCATTTTAACTGACGTCGTTAATCGACATTAGTAAGCCGTTGTTTTTGATCGAAAATTTCTGAAAGGTATATAAACACAAGGACATTTTCTACAAAACATTTGTGCCTACTGTGCAGGAACTCTATCGCACAATTAATGTCGCGATCCAAAGTGATATGCTGAAAACACTTGGTGGAAACTTGAGGCCGTATCAATGCATTACGCGTCAAAAAAGGTTGCCTTGTAGAAACTGTCTAATTTTATGCTCATAATTAATAACTCTTGATAAAATCGAATAAATTTAAAATTAATTATTATTTGAAAGGAATCAGTAATACTTATAAATAATGTTTGAAGTTTCAACTCTACTTATAACACGTCAATTGAAAACTCCCCGGCCTAACACAAAGATGGCGCTACTAGAATTAAATCCATATGTTTTTTAGTTAGCCCTATTAGTTAGGCCCTAACCCTCAAAAGATGCGTGTGTAAATTTGAACTGGATCATTAGTTTGTGAATTATAGCATTTTGAGTGAAGCAACTGTTAGTAGAAAAATGGATAAAAGGAATTTCTGCAGTGTTGATAAAAATATTGTTTATTTGAAAAAAATACAGTTGAAGCAAAATCTTGGTCTGATGCCGAGTTTCCGGACATCTGCCCCAGGAAATCAACCATCAAGGATTGGTATGCTAAGTTTAGACGTGGTGAAATACACCAAGACGGTGAACGCCAAAAGAGGTTGTTACCGACGAAAACATTAAAAAAATTCCACAAAATGATTTTGAACGACCGTAAATTGAAATTGAATGAAATAGCAGACACTCTAAAGATATCAACTGAACGTGTACATCATATCATTCACGAATATTTGGGTATGAGAAAGCTCTGTGCAAAGTGGGTGCCGCGCGAGCTCACTTTTGACCAAAAACAATGACGAGTTGATGATTCGGAGCAGTGTTTAAAGATGATCAAGCGTAATAAACCCGAGTTTTTGCGTCGATGTGTGACAATGGATGAAACATGGCTCCATTATTTCACTCCAAAGTCCAATCGACAGTCATCCGAGTGGACTGCACACGATGAACCCGCTCCAAAGCGTGGGAAAACGCAACAGTCGTCTGGCAAGGTTATGGTGTCTGTATTTTGGGATGCGAATTGAATAATTTTCATTCACTACCTTGAAAAAGGAAGGACCATCAACAGCGACTATTACATAGCGTTTTGGGACCGTTTGATGGACGAAATCGCCGAAAAACGGCCGCATTTGAAGAAAAAGAAAGTGCTGCTTCACCAAGACAATGCACCGTGTACCAAGTCAGTGAAAACGATGGCAAAATTCCATGAATTGGGCTTCGAATTGCTTCCTCATCCCCCGTATTCTCCAGATCTGGCCCCCAGCGACTATTTTCTGTTCTCAGATCTCAAAAGAATGCTCGCTGGGAAGAAATTTTCGTCGAATGAAGAAGTGATCGCCGAAACTGAGACCTATTTTGAAGCAATGGACAAATCGTACTACAAAAATGGTATGGAAAAGTTGGAGGGTCGCTATAATCAGTGTATCACTCTTGAAGGGAATTATGTTGAATAAAAAAAAACTAATTTTGCCAAAAAAATGTGTTTTACAATGGTAGGCCGGGGACTTTTCAATTGACCTGTTATGCAACTTTGTTTGTGTTAATATTAAAAAGTTTCTGGCTTGTACTTCACAAATACGTAAATAAATATCTTACCATGTGATTTAATTAAAAGTTATGAAGTAATGAAAAATCTACAATAATTTATGGATACCATGTATCATCCGAATGATAAAATGTAATAGTATGTTTTTCTAATTTTTGATAACTAACTCCCTCGATTAATTAATTGGATATAGAACAAGAATGGATATTATACATAACTCACCATTTTGCGCTTATTTAGAATACCATAGCAGTTTTGATTGCTTATTAACGCTGTAATTACAAGCAACATGAGGACTTTTATTGATTGATCTTGTCGTTTTAAATATCAAGCAAGTGACGTGGATGACACTGGAGTTGTCAACCTCTTCTCCAAATTTCTACACTATCAATTACAAGAAGTTGAACCGACAGATTTAAGGTGGATCAGACAAGCTACACGACAAATCTTAAGTGGCATTAGGACTCTAACATACGACTCGAGGGAAGCAACGCCGGGCTTGAGCTCGCGATTAAGTTCACTTGACATGTTTAAGTAACTGTCCATGTCCATTTGATACGTTTTTATTACTGTCCATGTCCGTTTGAATATAATATTTGTCAGGCTGAACACCAAAATTGAGCCAGAAATACAACAACTGAAAGATAATAGCACAAACTAAGTTGGAATTATAGGAATTTGTAGAACTCTTTTTTTAAATTTTTTTTTTCTTTAACTGTAAAAATACGATGGGAAAGTGAGCCATACGTATTTGAAGACAGTAAGAAAAACTAGAGAAATGTAACATACTTTGTAAATAATTAGTTCACACCTCAGATATAGCCTTTTCATTTGTAAGATGCGAATCGTCTCTTTTATTTTGAATTTCTTGTGAAGTACTTACAATACTGTTTATGATGTCCTTTCTTTTGACATAATTAGTTAAACATGAGTATGACCTCTCATGAGGTTTACTCTCTACAGCAACCATTTTATTACATGTACAGTTAATATGCGTTTTTATGTCTGCTTTTGCTGTTATAAAATAATACATTTAATTAATTTTTACATGTTTTTTCAATTTCTCTTGTTTATTTTTCTACTTTTTTAAACCATGCATGGATAATATTTGCCCTCGTTTTTAATGGTTATTGTAAGCAAGTATGTAGAATTTTAAATATTTCGACTAAACACATTTTGCGAGATAAGCACAGGAACTAAGCAATACATTTTTTTAAATTTGAAAGTCTGTTTGCTTAGGATGCTTCGAGAAAATGGGGAAGAGCATATCCCCGCAAAAAAATTTATTACAATAGTATTTTTCGACGACCCTTCCTCTCTTTTTTTCACCATTTTCCTGTATTTAATAGCTGAGGTAACAATTAGTCTCAAACTTTTTCTTTTCAAAGGAAGTGCATTTTAATAAGTTTTTTAATAAAATTTGACTTTTTGAAATCAGTTAAAGATATAATAAAGCCACTTTAGTGTTTACTGTGAATTTAATATAAAATAAAACTGAATGTTTAATTATCAACTGCTTCTTTTTATAAACCCACACCTTTGATAAAACCACCCAAAAGATGTCGGGGATGTGTAAATGGTTTTAAAAGGGAGATAAAAATTTTATACCATTTTTTAACTACATTCACAGAGGGAGTCTGATTTTTTGGCTTTTTTTCACTCGACCACCCACAACTCTAGCTTATAACACACACAAACCGGCTTGTCCTGTCTAACTTGCCATTGACATTTTTTTTTATCAGGGTTTTATTAATGAAACTCAAACGTGCAAAAAACGTGTATTAAATTATGAAATACAACCACCTTTCCAAATAGCGAGCCAAATATTTCCTCTCTAAAAATTCTACCGCTCTCCTTTCCGTGACCTTTTATTGCGATAAGTAGGTCATATATTTAAAGAAACTTTTCTTCATAATCGCTCGAGTGAGAAGTACTCCGCGTTATTTTTGGAGCTTTTAGATTCTCTAAAATTAGGGGTAACTTAGTTTTTGATATTTTAGCATAAAAAAAATTAGAGTTCGGTGGTTAGATTTATTTAGAATTAAAGATAGCTAAGTAATTTACTTTAACTAAGCGATCGTCTATTATTTTGTTCTAAGTTTTCTAGGATTTTGGTTCTCAAAATTAAGGAACAGAAAAATAAATTTGGATTAGGTTAATAGTTAAGCATGGGTTGAAATTCAACTCATTTTATGTGAGATTTATGAAGGACGTTAATTATTTTGAGATTAGAGATGCACAAAAAATTAAATTGCACAAGAAATTAAATAAAAATTTCTTTTTTCTTTACTGTCTAACTTGGATAATTTTGGAGCAATTTGCCATCTACTTTAAATTTCTTTGATTAAAAATGGTGTAAAAATCTAATCTTTAAATAAGATAGCAATAAACAAAACCAAAACAAATTTAATTCACGATTACGAAATCAAATAAGTTACTATCAGGAAAGAAAGGTTACCGGTTAGTTTTCAAAATCGTTGTACTCTGAAAAATGCTTACATGATAAATCGGTTAACAGGAAATAATACTAAAGTTCCGATAAAATGGTATAAAATTTCATTCCTTTTTTTCTCCCTTTCAAAATGAAACGAAAATCGCTTACTACAAAAAGATTGCGTATCTGGATTTTTTTTTGGATTATTATTTTTTTTGTTAGACGTAAGAACATAAACAACGGTTGCTATTGTTGCTAAATTACCGCTTGTTCAGGGGTAGTTAGAGGCCATTGTCGAAACAATTCGATCAACTGGTCAGTTTATTTTCGAATTCAGTGATGTGTGGGTCGCTGAATTTTGTATTGAAATCAGTGAATTTTTTGTCCAATGGTGAATTACAGTTTGTATTTTAAATAAATTTAATTTTTACGTATACAATGATAGAAAAAGACCCAATACAAACGTTACTTTGCTTAAAATGAAGATGGAACTGCTTAAATAAGGTATTGAAAAACGAAAGTCAAAAACGAAGATTTGTAAGCAGTATGGCGTTGATAACTCAATATTTTAAATTTATAAATTTTGACGACGTTGAAAATATTGGCAATTTTTATTTCTCATGCATCTGTAGACACAAAATTATTTTATGCCGAAAAATATTTTCATTCTCTCAGTTTCATATCAGTTTTCGATAGGCAAAAAGTAAACTGAAACTTAAACTACATGGTATTAAACTCTTTTGGCCTTTTGGTCCAGATTCAAAAGATACTCATCGCCCCTTTTCAGATCAGAAAACACTGAATTAAGTTCTTGAAATTAGTAAAATAATACCCTGCTTCCAACTTTTTCAAACAGTGACTTGATGAAGCTCTCTATTGGTGAAATGTATTGTATTGTTAATTCAAAACAAGAGCAGAATTTTAAAATATCTTTACAAAAATATATTAACATATTAGTGTATTGCTGAACTGATCTATAAATATAAAAACGCAAGAAACGCCACAAGATTAGCATTATACTCAGACATTCTTGGCGGGGTGTCAACGGGAGCCTAATATTGTTATGTCTTGTGCAAACTTGAAACATAAATTATGTAGATAAAATCAGTTTAGTTTAGTTTAGTTTTTTATTAACGTCGCACTAGAAGCAACACGAGGGCTATTGGCGACGGACCTCGTAATTTTGAACCACGGTCAAGTGACGAGGACGACACCTGAGCTGGCACCCCCCTCTCCTAACATCCACACCACACCAACGGGAGGACTTTGGGCCCCGAACAGATTTAACGTGCATCAGCCCCGGCTACACGGCGGGTCTTTGGTGGCCAAGGATCGAACCCGCGACTGAACGAAACCGCCAGCCGCTAGTCCACGACCTTAACCACTAGGCTACCGCGGCCCGTAGATAAAATCAGAACGCACATACGTACATACACTATGATGCCCTTGTGGTGCACTAGCACAGGCTGTAACTCTTTCGTATTCTAGTAAAAAAGGTATTAAGAGCAAATCTGTAATGTAATAATACCTACTTTTAATACGGACTTATATTGCTTAAAAGACATTTACAGTCGTTGATTGAAACCTGTGTTAGATGATTTTTAATTAAGAGTTTCAGCGCTCCTGATTCAAGGAAGTAGCAGCTGGTCATCAACAAACAATAAATTTAATTTGTACCGTAAACGCCCACTTAGATGTTTATAACACCCTCTGGTGAGCAGAATCGACCACGACTTTAATGTTCACACGTGGGCCGTATCGACACAGCAGGGAACCGAGGTAAAACAATAAAATCCTCTTTACTTGTACTCAAAGTATACATACCATCAAGTTCGTAAAAGTTATTCTTACTCCATTTTTCCTATTACCATGCCAATGTATTTTTCATTAAATTTTCAAATATCCGTATAGATATTAATAAGGCTATTTTAAATTAAAAAAATCGCCAATTAAAAATATGTACTCATTGAAAGTATGTCATACTTTTAACTACTTTTAGAAATATCAGATAATTTAAATAATTACCAGTCTTCTTTCAACCCACCAGAATCCCTATTAAAAATACTACGAGTAAATCAATACCACAACGTTCTTATGGCTTAAATTAAAAACATAGAATTGTAATGAGATCCGCAAAAGGCGACGAGAAGAGTATATCCCTGAAGCAATAGATTCAAGCAATTTGATTACCTAATTGATCCTTCTATAACACAACTCATCTTGTATTTAGAACTTGTTAATTTGTCCCAAACGCAATTAGCTCTTCAAAGCATCTTCCATCGGAATTAATATTAATGAGGTAGAAAATTTCTTTCAATTTACTGATCCGAGTCACAAAGTTCATTTTACAGATTAGTTTTGCGGGATAAAATTAAACATCATAAACAAACACATATATTTCCAGGAAAATTAGGATAAGAAGTATGGATTATCATTTATAACCCATACCTCATCCAAAGTTTAATTTGAACAAATATAATTATATATATATATATATATATATTGCTGAATATGTATTACATTATTCTTAAATTTGTCTCACAGGAATTATAATCATGATTATAACAGATAAAAATATATTACATTCGCTTTTCTTTTCTTCGTTATACTCCTGTGTCGATCTGTTGACCTTTGTACACGTTTACAGTTCACAATATTGCAATAGTTTCAAATAATACTATCGGAGAATTTAGATTTGCAGCTGTATGGAGTGGCATTCTTATTCTTCGTGCACTCGGAGTTCCAAAAGCAAGCCATTTTGTATACTTTAAAACGAATATTTGAACAAACTGGATTCGTTGCACGCAAATGTTAGAAGATATTTTCTCATTTTAAATTTTCTTCAGAAAATAAATTAATTGTTCACGCTTCAAAAATTTCTTAAGGCTAATAATTCTTTTGATCAAGATAAATTTTTCTCTCTTTCTGGCAAATTCAAATTCTTCAGTATAAATGTATCCTGATATCATGCCAAATCCTTTCGTGATGGAATGTTCAAAAAGTCCTTATACTAAAGATGTCAAGTTCTGTTAGTAAGAGAAAGCTACACAAAATAAACTTTGTAGCTTGAGTTTTTTTTATCCATTTTCATAGGCACATAAACAATCTTTCACAAAATTCTCTAGCTTATCGCATTCTTCAAACTCCAAGACAAACTTCGAACAGTAGAATAATGTATACATATATTCAAAAAACAATTTTTTTCAAAAGATTCTAAGAAATGTAATCTTTTGAGGAATGAAATAATATATATTTTTTTAAAAAAAATAGTATTACAGAATACTCAGAGAAGTCTTTAAGATAGAAAGCAATCACTGCAAAATTTATTTCTTAAATAATTTAATGAAATAAAAATATAAAGAAAGAGGAATAATACCATAATTTTTTCTAAAGTATAACCTATCAATACCATAACTTTTGTAAATAAATAGCCTTATAACCTATAATAACTAATGCAAAAAATTTTGTTAATAATTGAGGAATTTAATGTAACTTGAAGAAAGATTTTAAGCACACTTTGTAAGTAAATCGGTAAAAATTCAATTCCTTAACTATCTTTTTCACATAAACAGGAATATAACCAATAAATCAATCCTAACAAAATTTTAAAAAATTATTCAGACATTTGATAAAAAAAACTTTAATACCATTAAAAACATTTTAGTTGTATTAGTGCTAAACATCTGCATTATTCTAATTGTACAAAATTGCATATACATATATAACAAACTGTATGTTAATACTAATTTTAAACAAGTATATAAATATCAATCATTTTCTTTGCATAAAAGCCTTAATTCAAATCAATGCAATTCACAAGCTATATATGAATAAATATATTTCATAACTCGCAAAGTAATCCCTGACAAAATATGCATTTAAAATATAGAATCATATAACAGAAAATAAATTTAGAATGTAACAATAAAAACCAAGTGTTTTTTAAAAAATCAATAATATTGTGTGAATGCATAAAACTTTAGATAGTTACACAAAAACTTTCAATAAAAAAATTATGAGTTTTCTGTCTAAGGACACAAAGCAAGATCTTATAATTCTAGCTGAGAAACTGGGTGTTAATGTAGTCCATATTGTGGGTATTTGAGATTAGAAATTTTTTCCCAAAGTCCAAATTATGAACAGGAATTTGCAAGGATAGTTTTAATTCGTATAATTGAGGATAGAAAAATGAAACTGATAGAGAAAATGAAGAAAGGAACGAAAATAGGAAAATGATTGAAAGAAATAAGTTGCAGGAGCAACACAGGGACTATGTGATGGTTTAATAATTATTTGGTTCTAAAAGTCTTTTTATGGAAATCTCGATTTCTTTGTTATTCTGAGGTGTTGTACGATATGGGTGTAAGGACGCTGGCAATTAAGAAGTGAATATAACCTTCTGAGGCTCGAGTCTGATAGCAAAGCCTAATAGCACTGCCAGAAAAAAATCTTGATGCTTTTTGTTATATATATATATATATATATATATATATATATATATA
>BMAW01012591.1:239441-254780 GCA_019974015.1 Nephila pilipes | reverse complement strand
TCTTACCCCCTCTGGGAGCACCGGGCACTCCCCACACCGCATGAGGTATCGTAAACCTTTTGAACTCACAAAGGGAAGATAATATCTCCCCTTTAGTTACTTTCTCCGAGATAGTAAGGTTTGCTGACTTTTAGTCAGTAATCATTCGCAAGAAAGAAAGTTTCCAATATTTGGCGCCACGTCTTATCACAATAATTTTTCTGCATTCTGGTTCCCATTCTTTTTTTAATAGAATGACTTACAAACTTTCAAATGCATGTTTTGATTTTATGAGTATTATGAATTTTTTAATAATCTCACAAATATCTCTTTTTAAGTAAATTTTAAAGTTAAAAATAACTAACAGTTTTAACTAATATTTCAATAATTTTCTCTAATAAACTTTGCCACCATATAAAAACGTTGTTTTTAAAAACGTTGGTTTTTATATCGAATTATTATATGCTTACTTTCTTAAATACATCGACAAGTAATTCATGTACTTAATTATATATTTTATATCAGCTTATAATTTACATTCGTGTAATTAATTATGTATATAATAATTTATACTGCGACACAGAATGATAAGTAATATATGAGTATAAAGAAAATTTGTGCAAGTTTTGTATTGTGAACAATAAATGGCCCTCGTGTGCTTTTCGTGAAGAAATTTCACGAAACCTCTTTTAGAAGCTTTCACGGGATACCTCGAAATTGGATCAGTCGCAGTTGACCAAATGACTTCATGTGACACAGCTGGCCACCGATGTCAGCTGATATGTGATTCTCGAGTCTAATCACCTGATACCCTATGCGATTTCTTCCTTTGGAGGTTCATATAATATCAAGTGTATGTGCCACTTATTGAGAGTTAAACAACGGATTTCGGATTTCTGCTGTTGCACAATCAATTACCTCAAATACTTTACAACGTGTTAGGCAGAAATTTACCTTTGGAATTGACACTGTGCATGTAACTGAAAGAAGTAATATGGAACGCTTGTAAAAAGATTCTATATTTTTATTTTGCATTCATGTACATTCATAGACAGTAAAATTAGCGCACCAAGAAGGAGTCGTCAAAATGAAACGAAATGTTACATACGTAATGACTACTTTGATATAAATAAATGATTAGAAAATCAAAGAAAAAGGATCATTTATTTCAGAGAAAAAGGCAAAATAACGGAGGATTTAATACCCTATTGGACCCCCTGTAGCGCGAATGCACGATGCGGCATTGAGGCATATAAGTTCTGTATGATGACTTGAGACATTTCGTTCCATATTTGCTGTAACCTTGCCTCTAGTTCGATCAAACTCGTGGGAAACCCAACTCGCCATCCCAAATGATCCCAGATATGCTCGATTGGAGACAAATCTGGGGATCGGGCAGGCCAAGGAAGGGTAGTAACAGTGCAGAGATAGTCTTGTGACACCCTTGCCTTGGGAGACCGAGCATTGTCTTGTTGAAAAATGGCTCCTGGGTGCCGTTGCATGAGTGGCAACACATGTGGTTACAGGATGTCATGGACATACCGCTGGGTTGTTATGGTGCCACGGATCAATACTAGGGATGACCGTGTATTGTAGGCAATGGCCCCCCATACCATCACACCAGCTGTGGGAGCGGTGTGTCGCTGTAAAGCAAAAGCAGGATTGAGGTGTTCACCATGGGGTCTCCACACACGAACACGATTGTCATCACTGCTGAGACTGAATTTGGATTCGTCGCTAAAGACGACCTGGTTCCATTCCGCAGCAGTCCAGTTTCCTCGTGCGTGGCACCACTCCAAACTATGGGTGGGCTTCAAGGGCAGCATACGTAATGGGTACCTGGATCCCAAATGTCCTTCGTCCAGGGGCCTTCGTATGGTTCGAGAAGACACAGGACCCCCTAGTGAAGGTGCTACCTGTGCCTGGATGGCGGCCGATGAAGAAATTGGCTGTACGCGTGCATTTCTTACGAAGTGGCGGTCTTCTCGACGACTGGTCTGTCGAGGGAGTCCTGAGCCTGGTCTTCGTGTAAATGACATCTCTTGGATCCACTGGTCCCAACACCTCCTCACAACGCAATCAGAGCGGCCTAATTGACGAGCTACTCGTCTAGCTGACCACCCAGCTTCCATCATGCTGATGATTCTCCGCCTCCCAAACTGCGACAGCTGCTCATATTGTCTTCGAAAACGACATAATGGTATGTCTACCTCAGTTCTTCCTTTGTAAATGATTCAGCACACTCAAACAAGCTTTGGTTACCTGTTTTATACTCCCCGGAGAACGATGTTAACCCCCCCCCTCTACCGGCTATACGTAATGTGCAATCACGCTGCATATCTAATCATTTTCATATCTCCCCGACATGTTCCTTCATGCCAAGTTTCGTTACAATCCCGCAACAATTTCTTGTTGCGCTAATTTTTTTGTCCATGAGTGTATTACTTATCTATCGTTTATTTTTGAAAATATGGAATTTTTTTTATCGGGTGAATTATTATGATTAACCCAGTTTTTCTTGTTATTGCTAATTTATTTTATATCTACGGTTTAAAAAAAATTCCCCGTAATGTATAATAATATCTCGGGTTTTTATAAAACTTATACTGAATTATCGGAACTAGAAAAATTCAGGAAATTTTCATTCACCACTTTTGTGCGCACGGCGCGTAGCATTAAACACTTTCAGAGCAATTATGTGTTTTAAAGAAATATGCGTCATTCCAAACATTATTGATTTCAGCCTTGAGGAATAAAATTGTCTGAGGCACATAGATAGTAAAAAACATTCATGCAGGTTTTACAATCATATTTTTTATCTTTAGAATACAGTATATGTCAATGGATAAGAGCGTCAACATGCGATCTCTTTATCGATAATATCAAATGAGACGTCAGAATTATGCACGTGGATAAACATGTTGAGTTTCAATCACGTTTCAAACAATGTGTGTTCATTATTTAAATATTGTTTTGACTTCTACTCAACCGCGACCTGATTTAAACCGATAGCGAGAATCATTTACATTTTATGACAAACACAGATCGAGATTTTATTACATTCATAATAGTATTGTAAAATTTCTGAAAGGAAGTAACGATGTCATATTATGCAAAGGAAATGTAATTCATTTATATAATTAATATGTTTTCCCTATGGCTTCGTAGAAATAGGTAGATAAATTATTTCGTTTTCATAGATAAATTACAGTATTGAAAATGCTAATGTTAAGAAGAAATTAATAAGTAATGATCTATTTCTTTTCGTTGTACAGCAACAATAATTAGATGTAGCTTAAAAAACGTTTAATTAAAAAATTTAGCGTCTATTTTAACTTTAATATTTAATATCTGAACAGAATATTATTCTTTGCTTTAATAATTCATTATATACTTTATTATTTGATCATTTGCTTTAACTATAATAATTTCTAATTATTTTGTATTTAATCCTAGAAATGTTCGCTTTTTTTTTTTTTTTTTTTGTCTAAATTTGGCACTGTTTTCATAGACATAGATTGACAGAATGCTCTGCTTTTAACTGTTTTCGTTTAAAACATTTTAAATCTCATGCACTATCTTTAACAGACATGGTTAGGGGAAAATCCCCAACCAAATACATTTAATTTTTTAAATGAAATTGGTTTATCTCATTCGTATTAAAGTACAATTTATTTCCTACTCTGAATTTGAATTTAAAATTCTCTTAACTATTAAAAATATTAAATCTTTTTCTTAAGTTTCTTCCCTTGAGCACTCAGTGCTAGAAATTCTATACAATCAAGCAATCAACTGTTCATAATTCACATAACTGAAGAATAAAAATTATTTTTTCCATGTTATTAATTCGAATTTTTAACTGAAGTAATACTTCTTTAATAACACGAATATATATTCTTCAATAATAACTTCATTTTGATTTAAATTCCATTTCTTTTATTCATGCATCATGTTTCTAAAATAATGAAGTTTCTTAATTTTTCAATTCATAGTTTATAAAGCAGAATTTACATCTCAATACATATTACACAGCTATAATTCATGTACAAAAAAAAAGGATGTGTTCTATTATCTTTTCAAAAAGTAAGAAGTGTTTGTATATAATATTTAGAGAGAGTAACTGAATAAATATAGTCTCTTAAATAGTGTTCTTAATTTTGGATTTAATGTTCTCCCTTCCTAACAATAAATTAGTCCAAGTTAACAATACGTTTTAAATAAAAACCAGGTAAAATTAAATTTCGATGTACATGAATTTCTAATTAAAACATTAAAAGGTGGAATATGAATAGTTTTGAAAGAAAATATTATTTGACACAGAAGTATACTTAAAGGAAAAAGCACTGTTTTATCTAAATTGAAGAAGTTGACTGTTTTATCCAATTTATCTAAATTGAACCTCTTAATAAATTTTAAAAAATATGAATAAAAGTTCTAACATCACAAGCATCAGTATTTATTAATTAAGCCAATTAATTTTTACATTCCGTCCCTTATCAATGATATACAACTATATATAAACAATATTTATCATAATATTCAATGACATATCTAGTCCTCTCTACAAAATTACAAAAGAAAATATATTGAGTCAATGCATGAGAAAATGGTAGATAAAATATCTGGAAATTCTATTTCATTGAGATATATTACAGTATATCTTTTCATCCATGCTTCTTTCCCTGATAATTATTTATTCATGAATAATGTAGATTAATTAAGGAATTCTAAAAACTTTCCATTAATTTTATAAAACTGGTAATAAATACTTTCAGTAGAAATTACCCTTATAAAAACTTTTCTCTTGAATGAGTATCTTCACGTTTATAAAATAAATAGATTATTTCCACGAATATAACTTAATGTTTATTCTATCTCCATCTTGTCGTAATATTAAAATTATACCAATCTCTGAAAAATAAAAACGTTGCCAACTTATGGGAACAAAAAAAAAAAACAAAGAAAGAAAGAGAACGATTATGCATTGAAAATCAATTTATTGAAATTAAGGCTCCCATTTACCGGCCATTTTTATTTCTTGAACGTTATGTTAATCTTA
The DNA here is from genome assembly GCA_019974015.1 of Nephila pilipes. NCBI lineage: Eukaryota > Metazoa > Arthropoda > Arachnida > Araneae > Nephilidae > Nephila > Nephila pilipes. The sequence continues at coordinate 249,742 of BMAW01012591.1, read as the reverse complement.
TAGAATTTCTACTACCATCCTCAAATGTTTATTATTTGATCTATTTGAATGAAAAAAGTGTATCTGAAAGAGCAAAAATTAATGAAGGTTTCAACGGGGAATTACATTTTCTCTCCGTTTTTTTTATCATTTAACTCTTATTTTAATGATTCTTCAATTGATTTTCAGGTGTTTAAAAATATTCTAAAATATTTTCACAAATATCGGAGGAAAAATGTAATTTCCGTAGACACCTTAATTAATTTTTGCTCTTTCGGATACATCTTTTTTCATTCAAATAGATAAAATAGTCCTGATTTGAGGACTAAAGTAGAATTTCCATAGGATTAACACTACATTGACGAAATCACAATACCCGGTAGAGGGCCATTTATTATTATTAATTTTCATTCTTTTCAAATTTACATACTGACTTATCTAAAATTTTAAGGGACAAATTTATTAAAAAAAATATTTTGTGAAAATATATGATCAAAATTGGAATTATGGAAAATGGAAAAAATGGAAGATTGAAAATATTAATAGTAAAAGCACAATATTTTTATGAGTGTTCGAGAAGTCGACATTTTTCTTCCCAATTTTATTCCACGTTTTATCGTCAGCTCATTACAATAAACGCATTTAAGATAGCTCTGGATGGTACGAGGAAAACGATTTCATCAATTTGTTCATAAAAATACATGAAGCAATCTTCATGCCTATTATTGCGGCTATTTTTCAACAACTTCTTCTAAGTAATTTAAAGAAGCTTTTAGAATTTTCTTTGGTGAATTTATATTCCAAAAATTTATGTTCGTACTTCAAATGAAATTCTTTTTGATTTTTAACTGTCTGATTACAGTTAGTAAAATAATTTCATTTTTCCGCTACAAAATTGCTTTATATTAATGTCAATACGCTTATAATAAGACGTAACTCTTATATGAAATTATCTGTAATTTTTTTTAATTAAGGCCAAATAAGTTATGATTTAAAAAACTATGTATGTTAAGCTTTCCTTGTCATGAAACCAATGTGTGTGTTGTAAATGCTTTTTAAACAATGCAAAAAATGTCATAATTCTTTAAAATAAAGTAAAATATGAAGTTTACATTAAATAACTTCACTTTGATTGAATAATTTAGGTTTTTCCCCCAAAGCTTTTTTTTTTCCCTTTCTTATCGAAGTATTATATTACATACATTACTTAAAATGTTATTTAGATGCGTTTACAATGTTATTTTAGTTGTATTTCTTACAACTTGTATTTCAAATTTCATTAATAATATGTATACAAGCGTTTTAATATATAACATCTTATATATAGATGTTATATATTATAACAGATATATATATAACATCTTCAATTGCGACACAATCATCATAAATGATCGTTACATAATATTATTTATAAGTGAACAACAGAAAAGTTATAGAAACCTATTTTTTGTAAAGCATTAATTTTATATAAAAACTTATGTCTATCTCTCAGCCTTATGTCACCTTCAATACAAATTAAGCGGACATAACATATTCAATGCGTGATATAATGATTAAATTTGTTCATGTTAAATTAATTCATGTTTCATATATAGAATATATGAAAAAGAAATAGTTACACCGAGATATTTAAATATGTTAAATAAATACAATTTAGTTTTTACTATTCCTGTTATAACAGGCTTTATTGCTTCTCAAATAGGAAAAATAATCACCTATTTGATATTTAAAAAATTATTAAAATGTTATTAAGTGTTTTTGCTTGCATTTAGGTAGCAAATTAAACATTTAAGTGTGTTTATAGTAAGTAAAGAAGATAACAGGAGTTCAATGCTTTTAAACTGAAATTTTTAATTTTAGAATTTTTATTTGTAATTAAGTTTCGAATTCATTAAAACAATATTTAAATTACTGGAATTTTAAATGCATTTATGCCTTAATTTTTATCGCGAGTTAACTGACACGAAGATAATTTTTTAGATTTATAAAAGGGAATGGAGAATGTATTTTTCATTCCCTTTTATATATCTACAGAGAAAACATTCTTTAATAAAGAATGTATTCTCTCAGTTATATTTACATATAAAAACATTCATTTCATTAAGTGACCAAATTACTAAATATAAGACTTTCTCTTCTTTGATGGTGAACTAAAACGACACAAAATTATTAAACATAAACTTTAAAATTCTAATAATTTATACAAAGTTTGAAATCTAGCTATTTTTATACTGAACTTTAAACTAAAAAATTTTACAAAGAATTTTTAAAATAGATCATCACCTGAATACGAAACAATTTTCTAATCCTTTTCTAATATAATAAAGAAAATACACTTATGTTCTTAAATATTGATGTAGCTATTGCAATTTTAGCTTTTAATATTCTTTTTTTATTGTTATTGTTATTGAAACAAATCATTTTCGGGTCAAATTATTTAATGTTTCAGTTTTTGTAAAAAAATGTTTTTCTAATCAGCTGCATCGTATCAAACTACAAGAATGTTGATAATTTGGTAAGAATAATAATAAAAGATAGAAATATATTTTTGAAGAATATCGCCAACAGAAGTAACTAGAAACTTATTGATGCTATCGGTAACTTTGAAAAATGTTATCAATTTCGTATAGTATATATTGAATGATACAAAAGATTAAAGACATTTGAAATTTGTCTGTGGATGATTGTGGAAATTTGTTTTGCGTGATAGATTGGAACAATTAACTCGAATAACATTCATAATAACGCAGTTGGTAAGTGTGTGCAGACGATTTAATCACAAAGATTTATAATTTTCTTTCGGATTGGTATAATTACGACGTTATATTTCTCTTTCCATCCTGAAAATTGTACGTCTTACGAACAATGTTATAGACATTATTTTCAATTACTTTTACAATAAATATTCCACTTACGAAAAATCTGAATGAACAATGATTTTTCATTTCATTATGAGTTGTCATTCATTCTGTTTTGGATTTGTCTATTATCGTCATTACGTTCTCCCCTTTTAATGAAGAGCGTATCTTACGAACATTTTTATAAATGTTACCTTCAATTACTTTGAATAAAAATTCCACACACAGAAAATTCGAATGAACAAAGAATTTTCAAACCCTTGTGAATTGTCTCATTCATTACAACCATTAATGAATGACGTAAACCTTCAAAGAGCTTAATATTTTGTTCTATTTTTCGGTTGATATAATATTTAATCACTTCATTAAACTGTATCTAAAAATAGCGTTAATATATATATTTTTTTCATATTTAATTTCAATTAGTTGAATATTGGAACATTATATCTCTTCTTTGCGCTCAAGAAGAGATAAGTCATTGTTTTCTGAGCATGGAGGAAAACGTGCTCTGGTAACAACCGATTCTCCACGTGGATCATTTTCGAGTTGTTTTTCTTCAAAAAGGAAGCAATTAATCTTTGAGACACCGGTTAATAGCAGCGTTATGTCACCAGGTTTAATGCCACTCGTTTCATAAACAAGGAACCCGTCATAATGAGTCATGCTCTTGAATTCAATGGATTCTAATGGCGTGTTTGATGTGAAAGAAAGTAAATAAGATGTTTTTGGGATCGATCGAATTATACAATGAGCACCAATTCTAGAATAAGTGAAAGGAGAATTTGAAGTTAAAGATTATTTTTATAAAGTTGTAATGACACATAAAACTGTTTATGATTCTGGATAGCTCAAAAATGTAAGCAATAGATTAGATTTTAAGATGTTAAAGGAATGTGTAACGTGGGTTCTATCTTTTTCTTGTTTCAACTAACACTTTATGTGCTACAGTTTGAATCGAATATGTATATAAAGAAAACGTTACTCGTGTAAATTAGAATTTTATTTAAGTGTAATGAATAAAATTGAGAAGAAGCATATGTAAGCGCAGATGCATTTAATACGAAAGTTGGTAGTTTAGTTGGAGGGTGCTAAAGCTAGTGAACTGAAATTTTCAAAGTGAGGGATCTGTATCAAACCTACGTTGAGTAAGGAGCTCTAAGAATGATAATTGAGAATATCCACAAAGGGAGAACAACTCCAATATAAATCTTCTGAGGACTTGAACCCGATTGGTTCGGTAAGACAAATATTAAATCATTATAGTGAACGTAAGATCAAAGGGGCTTAGAGATACTTTTCACGCAAAAAGCAAATTACGGATTGAATTTTGGTTATTCATAGATTTGAGTAAAATAACTTGGTTAGTGTTTGTAATTTGACAACATTGTGACTATTCATTCATTTCAGCTTAAGAGGCCGCGGTAGACTAGTGGTCATGGTCACGGACTCGCAATCGACAGTTTTCGTCGAGACGTGGGTTCCAGCCTTGATACCACTTGAGACCCACCATGCAGACGGGCTGATACACGTTAAATCTGTCGGGGCCCAAAGTCCTCCCGTTGTTTTAGTGTGAAGTTGGGAGATGGAAGTGCCAGGTATCGTCCTCATCACTTGATAGGGGTTCAAAATTACGAAGCGCGTCGCCAATAGTGCTTGTGTTGCTTCTAGTGCGAAGTAAATAAAACTAACCAATCAATCATTTGATCTATTGTTGTATACCTGTTTTAAATCATACTAAACATGGAAATCGAAGGAAATAATATCGGGACTTTACAAATGGCTCTAAATAAAGCTCATAAACACGTTTCGGGGGTAAAAAAAAGTTTAAGGGGGGATAACTGGTAATCAGAAGGGAAAAAAAACTTTTAGGTAGTAAATAAAAATATAATTTATTACAATCTGCCTCCATCAGATTGTTTTGAAAACCATCGCTATTTTTAAAATATTGTTTTTCATGATTATCATTGAGACAGAAATTGTCCTTCACGAAAAATAAAGCGCAATAGCTTAGCTCAGTCAAGCTATTGTTGCCTCACTTGATATAATCTTACTTTTTTTTTTCACGATGCACTAAAAACTTAATACTTTGAGTACAATATAGATTAAGATAAAGTAACCGAGTAAAAAATATTTTTTTAACAATACGTAATGCTCTGTGAGGCATAAATGTACTTTCTACGTTTATTGACTTCTCTTTAAAAAATGTATTTTTGCGTTCTTGTTTTTTCCCTTTCTACCCGAAGAGCTTTGTCTATTGTTATACATCCGTTGATCAGAAGGATAAGATTATTTGTATTAAAATATAGTATTGTGTTCACAAAACATCAACTGAATGCTCAATTCGTATTTGTTGCCATAAAAAGACTTGGGGTAGAGTAGCTGTGAAAAATGTGAACCATAAGCAAATTCAGAAAAATTTAGAAATATACGTATTTAGAGTAGTAATAATTATTTGATTTTTAATTATTTCATATATTTATCTCATGATTCGTATATTTATGATATTAAAAATGTTAGCTCAAATTCTTTGCTTAAAAGTTATTTATTGATGTACACTCATGGTCAAAAAAAAAAAATAGCTCACCAAAAAATAATTGCGGGATCGTAACAAAACTTGGCATGAAAGCACATGTCGGGAAGATATGCAAATGATTAGAAATGTAGCGTGGTTGCGCATTACGTATAGCCGGTAGAGGGGGGTTAACGTCGTTCTCCGGGGAGTATAAAACAGGTAACCAAAGCTTGTTTGAGTGTGCTGAATCGTTTACAAAGGAAGAGTGGAGGTAGACATGCCATTACGCCGTTTTCGAAGACAATATAAGCAGCTGTCGCAGTTTCAGAGGGGAAGAATCATCGGCATGATGGAAGCTGGGTGGTCAGCTAGGCGAGTAGCTCGTCAATTAGACCGCTCTGATTGTGTTGTGAGGAGGTGTTGGGACCAGTGGATCCGAGAGATGTCATTTACACGAAGACCAGGCTCAGGACACCCTCAACAGATCAGTCGTCGAGAAGACCGCCATATCGTAAGAAATGCACGCATACAGCCAACTGCTTCATCGGCCGCCATCCAGGCCCAGGTAGCACCTTCATTAGGAGCCCCTGTGTCTTCTCGAACCATACGAAGGTGCCTGGCTGAAGGACATTTGGGATCGCGGCGTCCATTACGTGTGCTGTGTTCGACTCCCACCCATCGACGCCTCCGTTTGGAGTGGTGCCGCGCACGTGGAAACTGGACTGCAGCGGAATGGAACCAGGTCGTCTTTAGCGACGAATCCAGATTCAATCTCAGCAGTGATGACAATCGTGTTAGTGTGTGGAGACCCCGTAGTGAATTTTTTTGCATTGGAGTTTATTTTTATAAGAGCTTCCCTTGATTTTGTGTTTAGATTTTACTGTTAGATTTGCCCCTTTGTAAGTATAATAGTAATATTCCTTTTAGGTTTTGACTATTAGTTTTGTTGAATAAATATTTGGTGGTGAGTTTGAGTCAAATTGAGTGTAGAGAATTCGGAAAAAAGAGATAAGGTATGTTTTATAATGCAAAAAGACTTGCACTTATAAGTTAGATCGTTAGGTTCCTAATGTAGGTATAGAAAAATGATGCTAAATTGTTAGAACATAAAGATAAGATTTATTAAATTAGAATATTTTTTAATAAAAAATATTCTGTCTGTACTTATCAATGTAATAAATTAGGTAATTATATTATTCGCTTTAGAAATAATAAAAGTTCTATTCTATGCAGTTTGATAATAAAAATATTTGTTAAAATATTAATTTAATTTTTTAATGTATATCATAGTCATAAATTAGTAAGATTTCTAAATTGTTTTTTTTTTTTTTTTTTATGTAAAACATTTAACTGTATTTACTTTCTAAACTTCGAAATTTGCAATTTGAAATATATTGGCCAATCTTCTGATTATATTAATACTAGAATTAATTAATATAGGTCTAACGCAAAAACTTTAATAAGTTGCATGATAATATTAAATTGAAATTTGATACATTTACATATTTTTGACAATGTAGAGGTGAGTATAATCAAAATTGTCCCTTACAATAAAAATAGGATGTGGCGAGAAAAGTACATTGATTATCAGAACATTATACCCCATATGGGTAAAACAGTATGTATTTTAACAAAAACAGGTTATGAAATATTTAACAAAAACAGATTATGAAATATTTAACAAAATTATTATAAAAGGTTTTGCTATAATAATGATAGAAAAATATCAAGTAGATAATAATGATGTATTTAAGGGTAGGAAAGATAGGAGAAAAATTATGAACAAAGAATATTTTAAAAGAAAAAAAAATCTTGATCTATATGATAATTTTGAGAAAAATTTTAATATTAAAAGGTTTAAGCCCTTTTTATGTTACATTAAAAAATACATTTAGCTAGAGACCATTTATAATAATAAATTTGAGAATCTGTGTATTCGTTTACTCAAGGATATAACTAACTATTTGTTCCATAAACACAATATGATAGATTATAATTAAATTTTTACAGTTAAATTTCTTAATTTCTATTTCTCTCTCTACTCTATTAAATATCTCAATATTAAAAATACTTTTAAATATAATAAAAAATACGGTGCGCATTCCTTTTACTTACAATAATATTATATATTTAAAAAAATAATGTTACTTGTATGTGTAATGTTTACAAAGTCTGTATCAACAAGGAATATCAACATGCGATTACAGGTAATCCGGATATTGTTGAGGATAAGTTAAAAGATATTAATTTTAGGCTTAATATTTCAAAAAAAATAGCTTTTATATTAGGAAATCAATTAGTTTAAATATTGATAATTTTATCACTAATGAAATATAGTTTTCTATTAGGAGCTTTTAAGCAGTTTAAAGGCATTTTTAATGATGATATTAAGCAATTACTCTTTAGAAAAGTAGATATTAATAGTAATGATGAAACTTGATACAATGAGGAAAGATTTAAAAATTGCTATCATTAATCTCCCAGACATCAATTGTATTATTTTCGTAGGTAAAGTAACTAATAATTATGCAATTATATACAAAAAGTTCTACATTAATTTAATTAATAAACAGCTTGAGAATAATAACTCATTTGGAGTATTGAGCAATAGTCAGAAAAAAATTTCCAATGCAATTATTACTTTATGTGAGAAAATTGGAGTTAATTTTAATAATGTTAACTTACCTCATAATTTTAACACCAAAAATTCATACAAAAAGTTCATATTAAATTCGGAACAGTAACTGATGATTAGAATACATATAGCACTTATTAGTAAAAAAAATTATACAAAATATTATAGATAAGTTGGAAAGTAATGCCACTATTCAAAATAGAGCTGATGTAGTCAAATATATTAATCATAAACAGATTTATGCTACAAAAATAAACATATTATAGTCAATTGTAGCTATGATATTTTGAAGATCTTTTTAATTCTATTGACATACAAGATTTTATTGAAATTCTAAAAGAAATTTATAAGAAATTCAGTATTAATAGGGTTATTGCGAGTGAAACATTTAATAATTTAGCTATATATATATATATATATATATGTGTGTGTGTATGTGTGTGTGTTAAATTTAAAACTATATATTTTTAATAATAAGATTTACAAACAAATTAAAGGTATACTACAAGGGGGCCTGCAAGTAATTGTTTATAACTTTGTTGAATTCTTATGTAAAAATTCGTGATAAATGAGTTGCATACCTTAACATATTTTGAAATATTTTAATATTTATAAATAACATGAATTTCAAAAATTATTCAAACACAAAATTTCTCGGTATATTTTTATTTCTAAATGTTCACGCATTCAGAATAAATTACAATAGAAAGCCAGACATGGAAAGTTATTTGTAAACATGCAACACAAACATTTCTTAAATAAGATGAGACATTTCTCAATTTCGTAAATTAATAGAAAAAACTATTTGAAACATTTCTGCGCAAGAATATTTGGAAATTACAACTGAATGTTTTGAAAAACGTTTCTTTTTTTGTACTTTGATAAGCGTTAATAATAAATAACAAAGATAAAATAAACACATAGAAAATACATTTATGAAAATATTATCGTGAAAAATTCAAATCTATACGATACTGAAGACAGTTTTTAAAACTCATTGGCAATCTTTTAAATATTTATAAATTATTTTGCCTCTTCTGTCTAAAATCTTAGAGTAAATGTCAAAGTTTTCAGAAATACTTTTTCTTAAAAGTTCGCAAAAATTCTTGAAAGAGTTCCAATAATCTAATGCAAATTTAATTTGTAATAAATGATTATCTGCAATGGGTTTCGAAACCGCAAAATTAGAGAAATCGAGGGAACAGATTCAGTTACTGTTTTTTGATAACAGATTCATAGATAATTAAAAATCAAGTTTCATTCCAAAATGGAATAAAAACTAAATATTTCTAAAATTTCAGTTGCTCCAATAACTTAATAATTTAAAACAAATAGTATTCTTCAATGGTTTTCGAAAACATGCGAAATTAAGAAAATCAAAGGAAAAGTTTCTGTTTTTGTTTTCTTGTTAACTGATTCACGGATAGAGTTTAGAAGCAAGTTCCAATCCCTAAACGGAATAAATGCTAAATAAGTCTTACGCAAGCAAATCTCAAATATTTAATATTAGTACGTATATTTGTAGAATTTCTCCGTCATAGTTCAGGATTCTCTCACCATCAACTCACGATGGCTTTCAATGTTTACTCAAAAACTTCCAGTTAATGAACTCCGTTCAAAAAGTATTTGTGTTAGGAATAGAAGGCAATAGAGTAACTCACTGTAGCATTGTCCAATGAGCGTATTATCTTTTTGTTAGAAGTCCATGAATAGAAAGTTCTTCGCGCAACCCAAAAAATCGTAACCATAACTTTTCCAGCCGATGAGACCCTCTTCGTCTTCTTGGAAGCAGATTCACCGTCAGCAAGCCACTGTTTTGATTGCTAATTTTCGGTGTTTCATTTCGGTGTGAACCTAGGTCTCATCAAAGGTTACATTAAATGGCTGTCAATTCAAAATAAATCAATGAAACAGTGTCAATTTTTTGGCGCTGTTACCAGATTGCAGGACATAATATTAGCTCAACTTTCTTTAGCCTTTCCACCTGTCGTTAAATACGAGTACTTTTTGAATCTCCATCGTACGTTTGAAAGACGGCTGGAAAACCTCACTGTATTGACATGTTAGTATAAATTAAGAGAGAGGGCAATTTCTTCTTTTTTTTTTAAAGAAAAATTTCTAAACACATTGCTTTGAGTTTTCATTTAAGTAGAGAGTGTAACATTTCGACAGCTCTATAAACGTTCCAATTCATGTTTGGCAGATAAAAAGAAAACACTGGTATGAGAAAAATATTCGTGCAAGTTTCAGTCATTCATGCCTAAATCAATATAACTCTGTCATTTTCGCATCAATCACAGTCACAGTCAGGTAACCC
>BMAW01012591.1:206732-230612 GCA_019974015.1 Nephila pilipes | reverse complement strand
GTTCCTAATAAAACATTCGAGTTTTGTCCATTATCAGGGTATATCAGTGGCGTATACAGAGTTTTTTTATGATGAAGGGGAGATCAATTTGACTCATGACTCCATATTTCGCATTTCAAGTAATACATTTTAAGAAATAATTTTTTAATTGTTAGAAGTTGTGGGCTAAGTTCCGGACCCTATTAATCTGCTGGTTTAAACTACTCATATATGTATTTTATATTCGAAATAGTTTTACTAAGTAGAAACTTCTTACTTAAGTCGCTGTTGATTACATAAGTGTATTTCATAGTACCTAATCCATAGTATACTACGAATAACTTGTACAAATTAATGCGTCAATTCTATGTGAGGGAAAAAAACTATTTTCCCCTAAGAATTTTAACTTGCTTATACATGCCTAAACGCCTCGTTTTATCAAATGTAATTACTTGAATGATAGACTCTTTCATCACCTTTATTTTAAATTCAAACTCAGTTAAGAGCTATACCATAGACCACTAGATCTAGAGAAAAATTCCAAGAATTCGATCATCAATTTATTGAAATATATGCATTGAATTCAGCTGGGTATAAGTCAACGAATGGAATAAGTGGTTATTTTAACTTTTTTTTTTCTGGCTGGAATAATTTTCCTAAAAAACAGCATTAAGCTTATTAGCGACAAAATCGCTTAATTTTACCGGCTTTTTTAAATTTTTTTAAATTTTTATCGCTTAATTTTTTTATTTAATTACTTAAACATACCGGTACCCGTGTGATTTTGGCTTCGATTTCGTAAACGGCGATGTCTCGATCGAGTCATGTGTTCGAGTCCTGAGTATATTAAAGACCCATCGTACATCTGTGGTGATGTACTATGAATATGTCTGGATTCAAAGGTCTCAAGCAAGCGAGGGATGGAAGTTTGCAGAAAGGAGAGCTAGTTCAGATGCCATCAGAATTATTGGACCGCGGTTCAAAATTTGTAGGTTTATTGCCAATAGCTACCTATTTCTGACCTAAATCTATTTTGCTTTCAAGTGCGACGATGATAAAGTATAAAATCAATCAAAATCCTCGTGGTGGCGGGAGATGAAAAATCGGAGAGGGTTTAAAATTACAAGTTCCTTCGTCAATAACCCTCATGTTGGTTTTAAGTGAGAAGTTGATTACTAATCAATCACGGAATGAATTTGAAGACTCCGTTGAATTTAATGTACAGCAGTCTTATTGAATCGCAAGTCGGTCTTTGATAGAAACGAGACTCAAACTTCGCTACAGACCTAAATGAAATGCTGCACGTGTGTTGTGTAGAAATGTAGTTCAGATCCGTACCTGCATAAGCGAGCTCAGCATCCACATGAGGCGAGGAGTGCAAGAGTTTGAAAAGTGCTGGAAAGAATAATCTTTGAAATCCCAAATTCCGACGTATCCGTTGATCTGTGTCACGGGATTGCTGAGAACCCAATGACTCAGCACGTTGCCGGCGCCCACGAATTCCTTGAAACTAAATGTCTCTGGACACCAGTGACCTTTAGGGGGGAATGTCCACAATTAAAAATAAAATTCAAAAGGAAAAATTCCATATTAAACTGAGGTAATTTAGGAAGAAAACTCACCTATCTTCATGACGAAAATTGCCCTTCCTTGGGCATCTCTGTGGGCCAGGTAATTAAATATGTTGCATCTCAGGATGGACTCGATGTCCTTTGGACGACGGAAGAGTCTGGGATGCTTGGCTCGATACCTGAAATAACCATTGCCTTATGACATTGGATTTGAATTTCAAATTTTTTTAAATAATAATTTGGAAGAAAGAATCATTTTAGTCCTTTCTTATTTCAAAGTAATGAGAAGTTTTGTTACAATTCCATTATTTTGAAAGGTGCAGTTTGTTAATTGAAAACTTTTATTACTACATAGTATGAAGAATGAAAACTGGGATGTATTATATTCCTTTTCAGTTTTGAGTTGAAATATTTTTTAATCTGAGAAATATAAGGTGTTACTGTGTTTAGCTCTTAATAATAAGTTTTAAATCTCCTAGTTGAATTATATGTGAAATTTTCTTACCTCGGTTTATAAGAAAGACGGATGAAGGTACATATATATTCATTAGTAATTGTGTTAAAAATATTTTAAAGATGATGATGACTGATGCAGAGTTGAGATTCTTAACACTAAGTTTCATAACAATTAGAATCTTCAGTTCATTTAATATTATCAATTCTTAATTTAGTTAATTCTTAAGTTAGTTAATTCTTAAGTTAGTTAATAATTAGTTGGTTTGATTAAACATCGTATTCATAACTATACTGATCACGGAATTCATAGTTTTGAATCAAGGTCAGTTGACGAGGGCGAACTCCTTTCTAACTTACACACTACGGTATGATTTTGAAGACAAGTTCCATCTAACATGCAGTAATTCACATTATTCCACACTGCGGGTCTTTAGTGCATTCGGGACTCGAGTTGGAGAATTGATTTAAACATTGGACGCCATGAGGTTCGCGACTACGACCAACCGGCTACAGCGACCTTCAGTTATTAACACGTTCGATGCCATCTACGAGAATACTCGTAGTTCGTAAATTGAGTTTACTTGCTGGATACGAACTAACTTGTTGTTTTTATCATATTACCCAAATAGCTGTGTATGAATATTTCCAAAGCAAATCAATGTAATGTTTAGGTGTTTGACCTATGAAGCTCTGCATTATGAAGATTAATACGGACCTAAGTGAAGCTCCATTCGCTGCACTTTGAAGTTATAAGCAGTCGGATCTCGTCAACACGCAGCTCTGTAACACTCCAGTCTATTTTACACACAGTTTTACTATGACTTCTTCGACAAACAAGATATTCCGGTGTCATAATTCTTACATTTCATTCTATAAAACTGAGAATAATATTATTAGACATTATTTTCAGGTTCTCACAGACATTGAGATTAACCGTATGTTCAACCATTGTGTATTGATCAAATTTTAAGATTTATAAGAAAATTTCTTGAATAAGGGATTTCCATAATAATTTAAAATAATGTCGAAAGAGTGTAGTTATTCTTAAACAAAAAAGCTAATAAACGTAAACAAAGAAAATGAAAGAAAACCTCGATGTCAGGAACGAATTCGGAAAAGGACAAGAGAAGTAAAAATTGCCAAAGAACTTAATCTACCTATGTGAATGGTTAATAATTCAAGATAAAAACCACCATTGTTGAAAACAACGTTTTTATATGGTGGCAAAGTTAATTAAAGAAAATTATTGAAATCTTAGTTAAAATTGGTCGCAAATATCTAAAGATTACATTGTTAGGCAAGTAAGAACGGTTTTCAAAATTTCAGAGCTCTAGCTTGATGGGAAGTTGGTTAAATAACAATAGAAAATTTGATGACACACTGATACACACACAGACAGACACACACACCAAGTGAAATATATAAAAACGTTAAAACTAACTAAAATTAATTAATTCATCCGGTAAATTAAATGGTTGGAATGCAATTTAATCCAACCACCCTTGGTGACAAAAATTATTTGGCAGTATTTTGCCAAATGTGGCTACCCTGGTCCGTTTTATGGACTTAACGTTCAATCAAAAAAAAAAAAAAATCGCCAAGTTTGGTGCCAATTTTTGAAATCGAGCCAAGTGGTTGGGCTAAATTGCATTATTGAAAAAAATTTTAGTTAAAACTTGTCGCAAATGTCTAAATATTGCATTCTTTATTCTTTGGCGAGTAAGAACGATTCCCAAATTTTCAGAGCTCTAGCTTGATGGGAAGTCGGTTAAATTAACGATCGAAAATTTGATGACACACACACACACCAAGTGAAACACATAAAAAAAGTTTTAAAAAATGGGGATACACTTTGGCAATTTTTTGAGAACTTTGATAATGCTAAAGAAATGGCCAAAAAAGGACTAGAATATTGAAGACAAATATATGTTTGATTTTTTTCGTTAATAAAAGAAATGATGGTGTGTCTATGTCTAGATCAGTACTACACATCCAGGCAATGAGATTTATGGTGCTTTTAATGGCCCAGAAAACTTTAAATAATCTAACTGCTGGTTAAATAGATGGAAACGCCAAAATAATGACAGGCAGTGTACCATTTGGTATAAGCATCGTTTGACGTACATATTATAAAATTAGCATACATAGCTATAAATTTATTTTCTAAAATTAACCAGTTATTAGGTAATTCAACGCAAATAGTCATTGCGCAGAAAACTCATATCGATGTAGAAACTTATATTATCGCTAACTTTTTTATATTAATACTGTAACTATTACGATTCACTTAACTCGATGCTTCGTAATCATAGACGCCGACTACTGCATGTTAGTAGAGTCCGATTATATAACTGTAGTCCTTTCCTTGGAGCCTATTTGATTCAATCGCAGACTTTTGTACAGTTTAATTAGCTTTTTCTTAAGTAATATAAATATGTTATTATACTTGTTTATGAAACTATTTGTAACTGCAAGAGATTAGCACGCCGAAACAAATATATTCAAGATATAATATTTCGAAGAGCACAACAAATAAAAGATTTTTACTATATTATGCTGAAATTTGAATAAGTCTAATAAAACAACATTATTTGAGATAAATTTTCTAAGACTTTTCAATACAAAGTGTGTGTTTCTCCCTTATCGGGAAAAAATACCATGATACGTACCTTATCTTTTGCCCCTCATATCTTCTTCAGATAAGTGCGGGCAGCCCTAATGATCTTCAAATTTTCAATGGGGCTTACTCTCTTTGGTAAATACGCGTAAAGCACCCCCGGAATACCCTAACAATCTTTCTCTACTTTCGATCTTCCTTGTCAAACAATTTCTATCTCCCCTCCCCTTTTTTTTCAAACGTCTGGATTACAGTTATAGCTTGTTTGGCGCAGCATAGCCATATCTTGCTCTTGCGCTTTTAAACTCCGCCATCGCACACTCACGCCTCATCTTCCGTCCAGTACAAACTCTATATCAGCCCGATATTGTTACTTCTTTCTCCTTCTATTATTAAGTATATTTAAAGTATCTCAAGATTGCTCAGTCAAATGAAAATAAAGTCTTTACAGAGTAAAATCCATTTAGTATATTCAAATCGATTTGTTTACTTCTGCATTTAATCCTCGACTTACTTTATCCGTGGTAAGTAATCTCTACACACATATAATGTATAACTTATAAGCCTCACTATCCTTCTATCGGGTGTGAGGCCTTAGACGAAGAAACTTTGTGGGTTTGAGGTTATTTACTGCGGATTCATTTGGAATTACTCCAATTACTCTTCACTCAACGCAGATCTAGTTAATACAGTTGTGGCACTTAATAATTACTGCTCACTATCTTTATAACCCATTTAACTACCAACCTCCATATTGTATTCTTCGCTACTTATGTGTACATCTCCACGATTCTATTCATTAAAATTATTTAATTCTAATCTACATAAGTCTCGTTTCATTCATTAGTAGGAATTTTCAATTCAATCAAATTTATTTACAGTCCCCCAAAGTGTTAGTTGAAAGCGAAAACGAGATAGAACCCGTATCAAAATTCGACATGACTTTGTTTGCGTCGGACCTTCTCCATAGAAGTGTTTCCAAAAAATGGAAGTTTTCCCGGTTTATTTATTTTTTTCCTTACAAATAAATTATGTCCGATTAAGTATTTCACAAATTTTTCGCGACTTTTCAAGTTAGAAATTTTATCTCCTTCGATTCCAGAATATAAAAGACAGATATTGCGAATGTATATTTATAGTTCTTTTCCAATGAGTAGTCTGTCTGCTTTTCGCTATTCTGTTTCTTTTTCCACGTCGGAAAGATTATAAATTGCCTGATATTCCGCGACTCGTGTAAGACTGATGAAAGATGAAGTATCGCACATGCAGGAATATTTGCGTGCATGCGCGATGCAGGAGAGTATGTGTTGTTTATTCTTTCATGACACAAACACGATTATGAATTTATTCATTGTTGAAAGTAATTTGCTATATGTTTATATTTAAATAATAGAACAACAAAAAATACACGCAAACCTGCTCTTGTGCGGGGGATAGGGATGCATAAAAACATTCTGAAACTTCATTTTTTGGTATAAAAATGTAATGTTCGCAACCCATTAATAAATATGGGATAAATAGAGACCCCATAAAAACGGTTTGTAAAGAAAATCACGATCCATTAAGACCTCACGATGCAGCTAGAGATTGGTTTTCCAAATAAGGCGAAATTTAATTTAAAGGAACATTTTTAAATGTTTCATTTACTTATGGATTAACTATTACATATACGAAAATTTCAAAATATACATATAAAAATTATTCTTCATAGTCTAGAACGATATTTTCTCCAAAGTCATTTTCTTGAAGATGCTACCTCAAACTTGGCAATACTATTTCTACTATTCCTCCGTTTGTATCTTCAGGTCCACTCTTTACTGTTTATTAACTACCAACATCAAGAAAAAGTTCTTCGCAATTTATAAATGCAGTTCATCAGATCTATTGACAACACCTCACAAATTCTAAGTTAATCAACATAAATCACGTCTCATCCGTTGGGAGAGATATTCAATTCAACCAAATTCAGTTGAAGTCTTCAAAGTATTAGTTAGAGGAAAGCACCTGATAGAGGCAAAGCTGTGGTGTAATAAAATTGGTGAAGAAATATGAACATATTTTTTGTAATGTGATTATGTATTTTCTGGTAGGTCATCAGATGCTTTCTTTGTTACATTTTAATCATATTATGCACTTTGGACGACTTTTTTGATATAATTTATTAAAAAAATTGCAAAAGAAGAAGCACATAAAACTTGTTTGACTGTAATTAAAGAGCATGAAAAGGCAGATGTCTTGGCGGTTGTGAATGGGTCATGATGTCATCTATGGCATCGAAAGCGTTAATAAGATGTATGACTGTTTTTCAGACAAAATTTATTTACTCGAAAATATATATTCGTTTTAATAATCGTAAAATATCTAAAGTTTAAATAAAGTTTAAATGATAGCAGTGAATAGATGTTAAAAAAAATTTAAACTTAAAAGCCTATCTAAAAATTTTGAAAAATCGTATTTTCGCTTCCGAAGTAACGGAATTTAAAACTGACGCAAAGGCTTGAAATT
The DNA here is from genome assembly GCA_019974015.1 of Nephila pilipes. Taxonomy (NCBI): domain Eukaryota; kingdom Metazoa; phylum Arthropoda; class Arachnida; order Araneae; family Nephilidae; genus Nephila; species Nephila pilipes. Next base: position 223,484 of record BMAW01012591.1, on the reverse strand, counting down.
AATATTGAAAACACATTTTTATCATTGAAAACTTTAACATAATTAGTGGTAAGTATATTAGATATTAAAATAAGATCAAATTAAGAATGCATAAATCAAGAAATGCATAAATTATAAGCAACAAGCTAAATTTTTAATAAACCCAAGAAAAAAAATAAGATTTGCTATGCAAACAAAAAATAAAAGTATATTTTTGAAATCGAAAGAAAAACAAATCAAGCTTTAAATAGGGAAAGGTTTAATTCGTAATAAGGGCATAATTCTAGGATCGTTTTACAGTGGTTGTTTTTAGTTATGTATTACAGTTTATATATAAATAAAATTTCTTACCTAATATATAAATTTGAAAGTATGTTTGTTTGTCTATCCTAGATACAAATCTACACCGTTTCAGTAAATACTTATTCTTATCTTTTCCATATGCTTATCCTTCTTATGCCATATTTGTCCCAGTGTTTCAATACGAATGTATAAATTTATTACACGAGGCGTTTACAAAAGAATATCCCAACTTTGAGGACGTTACGATCTTTTTGGACAAATTAAATTAAAACTAAGGCTGTGAAAAGTTTATAAAATAATAAGTGTTCAATGTGACCACCACCGTAAATATTAACGACATCCAGTCGATTAAATAGCCTATTCCATTGCTGAATGACATCTCCATCTTCTTTTGGTTGGGGAAACAACCAAATCCGTTCCACATCCAAGCAAGTAAGGCAAGTAACAACAAATTAAAGAAAAAAGGAACGAGTGGAAAATTTTGTCTCGTGTTGTGACACAAAACGCCTTCGGTGAATCGCATTCCACTTCAACGGTTGCTGTATCTCATATGTGAACATCGTTAGGTTGACTTTACAGTTGAAATGAAACGTTGCTTCTTCGTCAAATACAAACTTAGATATGAAGGCATCGTCTTTGTACCGCTTATAAAGAAAAAACTTTCGAAAATTCTTTGTTTATCATTTTGGTAAACTCGTGAATCGTGTACTAGCTGTAACTTGAACGCTTTGAAAATTAAAAGTTTTCTCAGAATTTTATCGTCTTATCTGTTCATGGATACTTATCAACACCTGTGCTGGATCGGTAGAAGAAAAAGCATTGATTTTTTTTCTTAATCAGTGAATCCAAGAAGCCCTGATTTAACTCCTCGGTATTTAAGGGGAGGGGGAGGCTTAATAAAAACATAAAATATATTTTACGCCGCTACTGGTGAATATTGTCGAACTGAAATCGTGAATAACTGCAATAGTTCAAGTTCTAACTAATACTGAAAAAGTGTGGGATGAATTCGATTATCAACTGGATATTGTTCGTGTTTCTGATGGTAGTCGCACTGAACACTTGTTAATTTTTAAACCTTAAAGTGCTATTTTCAATTTCATTTATCCAAAAAGGTAGAAACTTCATTAGTTTTGTAACGGTATCTTTATAGCTTTTCAAAGTTTGGATATTAGTCTTATATTTTACATTACTCTGGGCAATGTAAAATATCACGCTAATACAGAAACTTTTCATGAAAGATAATTTTTAAGAAAAATTGCTTTTTATGGTTACTTTTTTACTTGAAATAAGCACATTGCCAAATTTCGCATAAAATGAATAAATAAAAGAATATATCATATGGTATATTACAATTATACTATAGTATTATTATAATTAATTTGAGAAAGAACATATGATAATTAATACGACTATTATTTTTTTAATAATTACATGATTGAATGACTTACAAATTTTCTCTTAAATAACATTTAACTGAATAATAACTATATTTTTTAATTAAAATGTTCCTTCCAGAAAATATTGAATCATAATTTCTTAAAAATTATAATTATAAATTATTTTTTCAATAATTTGAATTGCAAAGAATATTTAGTCGCATAAAATTGCAAATTAGGAACACGATAAGAATGGATTATTTTATTTAGTAAAATAAAATGAATGTAATTTTTTATTTATTGTATTTTCATTAATTAACTTTTTAATCCTTGAAATATTCATGGCAAGATAATTCAGTACTCTTCTGCATATATGAAAACGGCATGAAAAATCTTGATCGACAAATAATTATAATCGATCCAAATAAGATTTTCCCTTGATTTTCGCAGTCAGTTTGAAAGCTAGTTTAATTTATTGTTTGAAACAAAAAAAATTCTATAACTAAATTTCTTTGCGGTACGATTCAAGAAGAATTATAATAATATCCAGTAGTTATAATTATTTTATTGTTGGAATAATAATATTTTTGAGGAGAAATATGGTCCATGAGTTTGATTTACAATTGCTTGAAAAATACATTATATGTGTTTTCAAAATGAATTCTTCAATTTCTAAAAACTTAATTATTTTTGTTTTCTTTTCCCTTTTATGAAAACTTTTTCAATAAATTTCATCAATTATTTTGGAAAGATTATTTTAAAGAAGATTTGATGAGAAAAGTCGAACTCTACATTAAAAACAACATAAATTTTCAATATAGAAAGTAAATTCAAAACAGAAATGATTTCATTCTCTATTTCACTGTTCATAATTCGAATTCTCCGTAAGACTAACTTAAAGTAAAAGACTACATTTTGCTAAATTTATTTATGTAATTGTTTCCATAATGCATGCCAAAAATTTACTACTCATAAATATTTCTTCTATTAAACATAAATAATACTTTGCATAGAATAACTCATTATTCGAATTCTGTAAAATTAATTTCAAGTAATAAACAGTATTTTATTAAACCATTCAAGTAATTGTTTCTATTATAGATATTGAAAATTACTATGCATATTTTTTACTCTTTCCATTACTGGTGCTGAAAATTACTAAACATTAGTATTTCTTCTGTGTATATAATATTTCTCCTGAATTTTGTAAATTATTAATTCTCATATATTATGGTAATTTTGGATTCTTGAATTGAAGCTCAGTTATGAAGAATCTTTTCTGACCAGTCATCTGGACATATTACGTAAAGAAAGCAAATCAGAATGTGTTCACTTTCTTTAGGAATTTTTTATTCGGTATTGAAAGTTTAATAATCGAAGATCTACAATTACTCTAAGCTCATTTAATATTTAAAATTGCTGAAAATGACATTGAAATTTTTATTTCTTATCACATCGTTGCACATTCTTTCCTTACACTGCAACGCAATGAAAGCATTTCCAGGTATCAAATTTTCGAATATGCATCAGTTATAAAGTAATAAATTAAACATTTAAATTTATATAATGAGACTAATATACATTTTTAAACGAGATAAAACATATTTAGGAACAATTTAGTTACATCTGAAAGAGTAATCATTATTTTCTTACTGCATACGTTGGATATGAGTTGACATACTCATATGGAAATTCTACAGCAATAAATTTTAAAAAATTTAACTACTTATTTAAAAGAATAAAAATCTGTCAAAGACCAGGAAAAAATTATATTTCATTTCGTAAGTTTAAAGAATATACTCTTAATGTAATGTACATCTACGTAAAGATATCAATGTATTTTCTTTGATATGTTATCAACAAAAATGCACTGTTTAATACGGAATTTTCCCACCGCAACTTCTTTGCGTTTTTATTTAAATTGGGTTTTTCATATATAATATTTAGGATTTTATCCCTGTGATATTTTATCAATCATTCTTAAATCTCTCGTCCACTAGTCATTTTGATTTCATGAATACAATGTTAATCTTATGAAATGTTTACTTTCTTCCTCAAACCTATTGTATGTATTTGAAAGCAATCAATCGTTTTCTCAGCACTTTCTGTATCTTCAATCGGTTCGTGAATACTTAATTAACAAATTACCGCTGTGATAGATTGACCTCAAAGAAAATCATGATCTTACTCTTAATCAATGGCCCCAAGAATCCTTGATTTCTCCTTCCGAGATATTTATCTTTTGGACTACATAAAAGATATTAATTTCGCCATTATTTGAACGTTAAAACGTGAACTCCAGTTATTCAAATTGCGACACCAAGCATGATGAAAAAAATGGTGGATGAGCTCTATTATCGACTGTATTATCGACTGAATATTACTTGTGTTCCTGGTGACGATCGCACTAAACAATCATTATTTCATAGACTTTATAGCATTATTTTGAATAAAATTTGTCCCAAAAGGTTGCAACTCCATTAATTTTGCAACAGTAGCTTCAATTTGGGATAGTCTTTTGTAAACAGTCTATGTAATGTAAAATATCACACTAAAAAAAACTTTTTTTCAACAAAGTTAATAAAAAAAACTGCTTTTCATACTTACTTTTTTACTTGAAATAAGCACATTGCCAATTTCGTATAAAATAAAAGGATATAGCATAGGATATACAATACAATTTGAGAAAAAGGCTAAATGATACGACTATCTTTTTTTTTTTTTTTTTTTTTTTTCGTAATTTAAAGTTTGGAATGACTTGCAAATTTTGTCTTTAAAAGAATAACATTAAATTTTTTTTCAATAATTAAAATGTTCCTTCCAGAAAATATTGGATCATAATTTCTTAAAACTTAAAATTACAAATGAATTTTACAATAATTCGAATTGCAAAGGATATTTGTAATATTACAAATTAGAAAAATGTGATGAATGGATTATTTTACGAAGTAAAATAAAAGGAATGTAATTTTTTATTTGACCCATTTTATTCACCTCACCCCTCCTCCCCTTTTACTTCTTAAATTATTTCTAGTAAGATAATTCAGAATTCTACGGCATGTATAAAAAGATCATATAAAACGCTTATTGACAAACAATCGTAAAATCCATTCCAAATAATACTTTACCATGCTTTTATCAGTCAGTTTCAAAACTAATTTATGAGACAAAAAATTCTATTTCTAACAAATTTCTTCGTCGAACGATTCAAGAAGAATTATAATAATCTTCAGTAATTAGAATTTTTTTCATTGTTAGAATAATAATCTTTTCAAGGAGCAGTATGATCAACATGTTTGATTTCCAGTTACAGGAAAAATATATTTTAGACGTTTTCAAAATAAAAACTTCAGTTCCCAAAAACTTAATAATTTTTGATTTATTTTTCCTCTTTTTTTGAAAGTTTCTTTTATAAATTTCATCGATTATTTTGAAATGATTATCAGAAAGACGGTCTGGTGAGAAAGGTTTATCTATACACTAAAAATAACGTAGCTTTTAATAAAGAAAGTCTGGATTTACACACACAAAACAGAAATAGTTTTAATTTATTTAATTATTAATTATTCGAGTTCTCCGTAAGATTAATTTTCAGCAAAAACTATATATATATATATATATATATATATATATACAGTTTTCTAAATACTACATTTATATAGAGAATTATAGTTATAGATCTAAATACTACATTTTACTATGTAATTTACGTTATTGTTTCCATTATTTATATTGAGAGAATTGTTATTCATAGCTTTTTAAAACATACAGGAATATTACTTCTATAAAACGGAAACAATACTTTCCATTTAACTGCTCGTAGTTCAAATTCAGTAAAACTGAATAAAAAAGTAAAATATATTTTACTAATTTATTTATTTAATTTTTTTTCTATTATTAATTGCATAAATATTTCTTCTTCCATAAAGCAGAAATTATATTTTCTTTTTGAAGGCTTATTCTCTGCGAGCTCTGTAAAACTAAATTGAGCTAAAAAACTACGTTTTACTAAATAATTTATGTAATTCTTCCCATTATTGGTATTGAAAGTTACTACACGTCAATATATCTTCTGCATGTATAATATTTCTCCTGAATTTTGTAAATTATTAATTCTCATACATTATAATAATCTAGGAATCTTGAACAGAAAAACAGTTGTGGAAAAACGCTTTTCCTATCAGTCATCTCTGGACATATTACGTGAAGAAAATAGATAACAATCTTTTCATTTTCTTTTGCATTTTTATCCGGTACCGATAGTCTAATAGTCAAAGAACTACAATTGTTCTAAGCTCATTAGATATTTAAAATTGTTGCTTCAAAGTTTCTTAACATGGCATTGGGCATTTTGATTTCCTATCACATCTCTCTGCACATTCTTTCCTTACTCAGCAAAGCACTAAAAGCACTTTCAGCTATTATATTTTAAAATTTGCATTAGATATTAGGTAATAAATTATATATTCAAACTTATATACGCGACTCATTTACATTTTCAAATGCTACAAACCATCTTCAAGGGGTTCGAGTACTCATTTATTACCCGAGTATGTGAAAACATACTCGGTAATTTCACATTTCTGATATTTTTCATACCAATTTAACTTACAAATGAAGGCAAAGCAGAAATGTTTTACCATATAATATTCATGTATATTAACATTATTTTTCATATTTTCATGTATTTTCAAAAAAGCTTTGTAAAGTTATAAAGAAATATAAATTGGATGCTTTTTCAAAATTATGAAAATCGATATTTTACTTGAGCACAGATACTGATACTTTTTCTGATATTTTCTGATATTATTGACACTTTTTTATGTTAAAAGAATTTAGTCATAAGCAATCGCATGCAGAGAGAAAAACTCATCAACATTTTCCGACAACAAATTTTATCAATTTACAATATAGATTTAGCAATAACAAGCTCTTTACAGATTGTAGTTTTCTTTTCTTCCGTTTTCATCAACTTACTAAAGCAACTCCTTGTTCGTTTTAAACGAGAAAGGTATTTTCTGTCATTTCTATTTCTCCTCCGTCGTATATGTAAAAAATTTATTTATTCAAAGTTCAAAAACATGAAATTATTGATTTTGACTGAAAATACACTGAAATTTCAACACAAAATTAACTGATTTCGACACTGATGAACGAATTCAAAAACTAACTGCCCTGAGGATTAAAATGTGTTGATAATGGTAGTGACTCTACCTATCCAAAATCAAGCGGCAACCTAGCAAAAGAAGAGCCATTGTTCAATTTGTTTGGTCCCAGAAGAGTCATCTGCAGCTAGATTTTTGTGTTCTGTTAAAAAAGAAGTACATATGAAATTGCATGGTATTTTGTCGGGAGCGCAATATTATTTCGTGATAACCATTTTTTCGTGTAAAACATTGCCATGTCAAAGATTTATCACTGAACTTGTAAAATTCAGATTTGCAAAATACTTGTAATATATATTTATATACTCTAAACTATGTAGAACAAAACAAACCATGTTACGTGAAAAGACCTTAAATTGATGTAACTAAATTTATAATAAAAATTTTCTTGTAGAAATATTTAGATTAAGGCTCCCTTCTACCCGCCATTTTGATTTTGTGGACTTAATGTTAAACCTAGGGAATTTCTACTTTAATTCTCACATCTTTGCTATTTGATCTATTTGAATGCAATAAAGTGTATCTAAAAGAGCAAAAAATAACGAATGTTTCTATGGAATTATTTTTTTCCTCGAATTTTTAAAAACATTTGAAAATATTCTTTAAAGACCGGAAAACTCAAAAACGAATCATTAAAATAAGAATAAAAATATTTTTAAAAACCTTAGGAATAAAATAATTCCACAGAAGCATTTATTATTTTTTGCTCTTTCAAATGCACTTTATTGCATTCAAATAGATAAAATAGTAAAGATATGAGAATTAAAGTCCAAATTCCATAGGATTAACATTACGTCAGCGAAATCAAAATGGCGGGTAGACGGGAGCCTTAAACATTTAATTAAAATGAAAGACAAACTTACCTGTAGTGATCTTTGATCAAATTAGCTGTACGTTCATCGTTGAATTTCCGGGCTCTCAAAAAACGAAGCAAAAATTCGTCATCTGTGTTTGGAAAAAGATCTTTCTCTTCTGAAAGAAACATTTGAAGTTCTTATTAGGCAATTATTGTATTAATTACCTCTTTTTTTATTTATATTTATGATTTCAATTTAGGCAATAATTGAGGACTCACGCAGAAAGTAAAATTATAACAAAATTTAGGTAATAATTTTTACCAATACTCTTATCATTATAATAAAAAAAAATTATTATATTGTGTGCCTTTGCTTATAACCACCACCAGAATATGTAAATTTGAGTTAAAATATCCTATTTTAGTCCACACGACATTTCGCCAATACGCTCAGTATGTAAGTCGAATCGGCATCCTTTTTCATTAAATGCTATTAAAACCTAATTTAATGCAATCCTATGATGACTTGCATTTACTACCTTTCTGCTATCGCCTTAACCACCTTGCGACGAAACCTTCTTCAAGAAGAATGATTTACTAAATTTAATCCTTTCGAGAAAAGCATGATACCACTCAACTTTCTTCTTACAATAATATTAAAATTACATTCACTTTTGAAAAAACACTTGCATTTTCGATTAATGTGAGTAATAGCCTTTACATATCTATCTATATATCATAAAACCAAACAATCAATCATTTCGATGAGTGTGAGCGGTAATGAATAAAATTATTAAATTTAACGTTAAATGCTTCTAGAAAATGTTATCGAATGGAGACTTTTTTTTCATCCGTGGAACCTACATTCGCTTAGAATCAACTTTTAATACTCTGGAAACTTCGTAATCTTACTTAAAAATTATCTCTATTCGATAAAATGTTCTAAGAGCATTTCATATTAAGTTCCCCAATTCCATTCATCGCAGTTTATATTTATCGAAAACACAAGTTTATTTTAAAAAGTAAAAAGAATATTAATACATTATAAGCATATTAAATAGCAGCGAGCTTCTCTCGGAAGGATTAAACTTAATAAATCAGTCTTCTGGAAGCCAGTCTCTCAGCAATGTGGTCAATCCAATCGCAGAAATGTGGTCAACACAGACTTCCACAATCCTACATTTGGCGTCATTTTGAGCTGCTTCCGTCTTCCGTCGCCTATGGGATAAGCTAAAACATAATTTTATCTCACTTATGTCTACAAGTAAAGTGAGATAACTATTAATTTCGATTTATATTGAGATGCATAATTTTTCTCACACAGGAGGCTTAAACTTGTATTGCTAAAAGTTGTCAGCTTTTAAACTTGATGGAATAATTTCTTATGCCCTATTTTCCTTTCGCTGAGCAATAAGATTTTTATTGTTCTATATCCCTTAAAACTAAATAAAAATCAATCAACCAAACTTCTAGTAGCTCGCTGTGGCAAAAAAGTGGTCTTTCTAATAAAATATTATTTATCGCAACTAAAACTTGTATGTTCCTAAAAATGATTATTTTTCTGCATATATTAAATATACAGAAATTTTGACGTGTAGGATATTGTTCTGCCGTTCTACACTTGTAAGCCTTTCTGTTAGTTTAGCGAATAATATTAATTTTGCATGATAATGATGTTTAATGGTGTTACGTAAAGTTATTCAATTTTGATTTTACCTGATTTTATCTCAGTTATTCAAAAACAGTTAACTGTATGCGCTTTCATAATAATAGTAGAAAACAAATCATTTGTAATAATTTATTTGTAACTGATATGAAATCGTAACCGATAAATATCTTATAGGTAAGTGACGAGTGAAATATCAGTATTATTTTTCTTTGAAATAAACAGCATTGATGGATGAAACATATAAGAGATTTTTAAATTAATATTGATGATTACAACTTACCAACTTTTCCCATAAACGGTAATTTGGTAAAACTTTTAAACAAAATGGTGTGCAGGTAAATAACCGGAAATTCTTTAAATCGTGAGTATAAAACAAAAATTCTAAAGATATTTTCTTAAATTCTTATATAATTTGAGTGAATTTTTTTTTTTTTTTTGAATAAAAATAATATTTAAAAAATTACATATTATAAGTAATATTTTTATGTAGATAATTTTTCAAGTTGAAAGAAAGTACAACCTTTTAAGCTCTCGTCTACAGGCCATTTTGATTTCGTGAATGTTATGTTAATTCTGTGGAATTTCTACTACCGTCCTCAAATCTATGTTATTTTATCTATTTGAATGCTAAAAAGAGCTTTCAAAAAAAGGGAGAAATGACGGTATCAGTGAAATTACATTCTCTCCCGATTTTTGAAAATATTTTAAAATATTTTTTAAGAACGGAAACCCCACAAAATAATCATTAAAATAAGTGTTAAAAAAATTTAAAAAATTGGAGGGACAATATAATTTTGAAGAAACCTTCATTATTTTTTGCTCTTTCGAATACGCTTTATTGCATTCAAATAGATATAATAATAAATACATGACGATGGTAATAGACATTCCATACGATTAAGGCTCCCGTCTACCCGCCATTTTGATTTCGTCCATTTAATGTTAATCCTACGGAATGTCTACTTTAATTCTCACATCTTTGATATTTGAGCTATTTGAATGCAATAAAGTGCATCTGAAAGAGCAAAAAATAATGAATGTGGAATTACTTTTTCCTCTTGTTTCTTAAAAATATTTTTACCCCTATTTTAATGATTCTTTTGCTAGTTTTCCAGTCTTTAAATAATATTTTTAAACATTTTTAAGAATCGGTGGGAAAAAGTGATTCCACAAAAGCATTCATTATTTTTTGCTCTTTCAGATTCACTTTATTGCTTTCAAATAGATCAAATAGTACAGGTGTGAGAATTGAAGTTGGAATTCCGTAGGATTAACATTAAGCTGACGAAATCAAAATGGAGGGTAGACGGGAGCCTTTGATATCGTGGACGTAATGTTAATCCTATGGAATTTTGACTTTAATTCTCACATCTTTATTATTTAAACTATTTGAATGCAATAAAGTGCATTTGAAAGAGCAAAAAATAATCAATGCTTCTGTGGAATTACTTTTTTCCTCCGATTTTTAAAAATATTTTATCCCTATTTTAATAATTCGTTTACTTGTTTTCTGGTCTTTAAAAAATATTTTTAAATATTTTTAAAAATCGGAGGGAAAAAGTAATTCCACAGAAGCATTCATTATTTTTTGCTCTTTCAGATGCACTTTATTGTATTCAAATAGGTCTAATAGTAAAGATGTGAGAATTAAAGTCGTAATTCCATAGGATTAATATTACGTCCGCGAAACCAAAATGGCGGGTAGACGGGAGCCTTAATGTTATGTGTACGAAATAAAAACTGTCGGTAGGCGGGAACCTTGAACGTAAACTTATTCTTGTACAAAACAATAGACAAAAATCTTTTAAATTTCACATTTGTTGGTTTCATAATTATATTAACGAATCATATTCTGTTCGAAAATATTTTCGCCTTACATTTTCTTGTGGAAAATACTCTAGTTCTTTTTTTTTCACGATTTTATTATTATTTTTTTTGTTTCGAAGGCAGATTATTACTTTTGATTTTTTTTTTTTTTTTTTTTGTTTCGTTTTGATGAATAAGTTAAGTTTATCTTTCATTCATAACGTAATTGCAGGCATTGATGATACTCTGCTAACTGAATTTTCGGTATCTACAACATTCATGATGTCTGTTTCAACCTGGCTGAACGCACTATACGTAACGTTTTTGTAGCGTATATGCGTTCGATCATTAACACCAATATTTTATTGTATTTTTAAAAAGCGCAGATCGGAGAATAAGGGCAAAAACGTGCATTACAATTATGTGCATAATTTGGCGAATTACAGGTGAAAGTAATGTATAATTACCATTAATTATTTGAAGCTAAATTCCCCAATTGAGGATAAATTAATGAACCGGTTAACTCGAATGGAAATCCCTAATTAATATTATAGTGTAATGCTGAAGACTGAAGATTTTTGCCGTGAAAATTGCTACTAAACATAAAATACTTTTTTAAAGTATTTCCCAATTGTTTTCATCACTCACTCGCTAAAAGCTCTCTGACTCTGGCCAGATGTCTGTTAAGATCTTCAGGTTTCTCATTTAATTCTTGGTTGGCTTTCCTTATATCCTCTTTGGTTAGTGTCGTATCCAGTAAAGCACGATAGACGGATCGCCCTTCTCTCACTCGCTGTGCGCTCTCCATTCTAAGAGGGGAAAAATAGCAACATCAATATATATAAATAAATATTGACGAAAATAATTAATAAATGAAAAGTCAAAGTCTTTATGAACTAATTTCAAAAATTATTCGTCTTAGTTTTATCTCAAAGTCCATGAGTCCTGGAATGAGAATGATCTTCCGTACCTACTACTTTTCTTGAGCATTTTAAGCATAAGGTTTCTCAATTTCGCGCCATAATCTTTCACTCCTTGTTGAAAAATAATGAGAGCCGAAAAGTTCCAGTACTGATGTGCGATTCGTGAATTTTTTTATACAAAAGCAACAAACTTTAAAATATTTATTTTTATATTCTAATGGTGAGAAGGACGTCTAACATAACGTTGAATAAAACATTCTGAGCTTAAATTTGCAGTAAATGCTCAAAATGCTTACCCCTTTCTTGGACTTCATTTGCGCCATTTTCAAAAACACGTTTCGAGGTGCTGGGAGTAATTTCTTGTATCCTTTGAATAATAGTAATTTTCGGATAATTTATGGTATGAGGATAATTTCCATAAGCATTTTTCTTGGTTCAGTCTTCATAAACAAGATTTTCCGTTCAAAGAAGACGGTTCTCTCGGGGTCTTTCCTGCTTTAAAAAGGTACTGGGATCATGTCACCTTTGGGATGTCCTAGCGATCATTCTCTATTTTCTACCCTCCTAGCCAACCATCTCATTTTTTTTAATAAAAATTGAAACGTCCAGATCACAGTTCCATCTTGTTTGATGCAGCATGGCAACATCCGGCTTTTGTTCTCTTCATTAAACTTCCTCATCACTCGAAGAAGACAGTGAACAAAGGGCATGCTTCGAGATTTTTTAGCGATCTACTCATATCAAAAACTCTTTGGCTACCTCATTCACCTGATTTTCTTTCTGTGTTGAGATTGATGGAAAAAAGTTCTCGAAAATAATCCCCAAACAATAGAAGTTCTGAAAATCGCTATTATTCAAAGGATACTCCCAGTATCTTGAAACGTGTCACTCAAAACATGCTCAAACGAATTCAGCTTAGCTTGTAAGAAAGGAGAAGACATATTAAGCATTTGCAGTAAATATAGATTCAAATTTTGTTTATATTATGTTACTACTGCTTTTTGTCATTAGCATAAAAGTAATTGTTTTAAAGGTTATTGTTTTTGCATAGAAAATTTATGAATCGTCAGTACGGAAGCTCATAAGATATCTGGCATTTATTTTAAAATTAAATTTCTTGTAATGAGGAAAGTGGGGAAAGGGCTTATAATTAATACTCTTTAGTAACGAAACGTAACTCTGCAAGCAAGAATTCTCATTTCTTTCAGCAGCAAACTTGTAATTTTTGCTTAAAATGTTTATCTTTCTACGATAAAGATCTTAACAACGTAATACTTTCAAATATTTTTTTTTTAGTTGCGTTAATAACATTATGTTGTTTAGAGGAATGTAAGAGAATGGTGTTCTATAAATCTAAATAGAATTATGAAATACGTACCAAAAAATTATTTTTTGTAATGTGATGCTCATGAAATAAAAAAAAAACAATGTAAATAATACGAAATAAAAACCAACGTTTTTAAAAACAACGTTTTTATATGGTGGCAAAGTTTATTGAAAAAAATTATTAAAATATTAGTTAAAACTGGTCGCAAATATCTAAATATTGCATTGTTAGGTAAATAAGGACGGTTCCCAAAATTTCAGAGCTCTAGCTTGATGGGAAGTTGGTTAAATTAACAATAGACAATTTGATGACACACTGATACACATACATACAGACACACACCAAGTGAAATACATAACGTTAAAACTAACTAAAATTAATTAATCCGGTAAATTAAATGGTTGGAATACAGTTTAGTCAAACCACTCTTGGAGACAGGAATTATTTGGCGGTAAACATTCAGCCAAAAAAAAAAAAATCGCCAAGTTTGGCAATTATTCAAATTGCGCCAAGTGATTGGGCTAAACTGCATTATTTAAAAAAACATGAGTTAAAACTTGTCGCAAACGTCTAAATATTGCATTGTTAGGCGAGTACGAACGATTCCCAAAATTTCAAAGCTCTAACTTGATGGGAAGTTGGTTAAATTAACGATCGAAAATTTGATGACACACACACACTCACACACACACACACACACCAAGTGAAATTCAGAAAAACGTTGTACAAACCTTATCGAAGATATCACTTATATTTTTATAAAACAATATTTATAATTATAGTTAACATTTTTATTTCATCATGGCACATTGCAATGTTATAGAGGAAGAAAAAAAGTAAGAAATATTTCAAAAATGATAAGTTTTACTTTACATTATGTCATTGTAGTGTGAATTGCAAATGGTGAATCTATTCAATTCAAACGTTTTGAGTAAAATAGTACGTACCAAATTCTTAAAATATCTCTAAATAAATGAATTGATCGTCATTTCGCCACCATTTCTAAATTAAAATAATTTAAACACTATCATCGCTCTTCGTATGCTATGTTTAATGAAATCATTTCCTATATTTTTTTAGAGTAATTTTCTTTAATTGTAAACTGTTAAAAGTATGCAACAGAGTTTTATTTAATTAATGATCTAATGAATAGAATTAGAATTTCCACTAAAGTTATTATATTGCGAGTATCCTTTGAATAATTATTTTGAAATTTCGTACTTATTTATAACAAAAGTAGTGAAGAAAAAACAACTATATTAAAGCCAAATTTAATTTTGTTGGTAAGTGTATCATTCAAACAGATAAGTCGTACGATATTTTAAGAGTAAACACTACAAAGGCTAGTCAGAACAATGTAAGAAAAAGATGTTGTAGCATTCAAGGTTAAGAAAACAAAAGTTTTTTTATATTACCAGGAAAGAAACGGCCAAGATCATGACCTATCTATTTGCATGTGTAAGTAATAAAAATTTTGAATCTTTTGTTTGAAATGAAAATTGCTACAAAATAACCATATGATTGCTTATCAACAGTTTGTGAGCTATTATATTTATTTCTCAAAATAAAAATAAAAATATTTTCCTTATTCTCTTATTTTACAAGTGGAAACATCTTCAGCTTTTATATTGTTCATTTATTAGTCAAAATTAATTACTATTATTGAAATTAAATTATTAAATTACAATATTAAAAATGAAAGTCAAGTCGATTTTGAACGGAAATTTTAATCATCGATCTGATTCTGAATGCCCCTTCTCCATTTCAAAAAAAATATTTAGAAATCCTTCTGAAAGAATTTCAGCAATTCATTGAGCAGTTGTTTGTACATAATCAAATCGTCTGGATATGCACCAATGTTAGCATTTCAGAAGTCGTGCTGCCATCTACCGGTTAATACAAGTAATCAAAATATTGCTTCAACAACACACACTATTCAGTATTTTAATTATATTAAACATTTGTACTACTCCACTTATTCAAAGGTGTTCACATTTTGATAAAAAGTTTTTCATAAATCTTATAAATAATAAATAATCTCATAATCTTATAATCTTCAGTACTACCAATATAACTATGTAGAAAGGGTGACTTCAAAATCCAATAAAAATAGAATTATATTTCTGTTTATTTACTGTATTTATTTGTCTATAACTGGTATTATAATACACGTACTTCTAAATTTGATATCATAAAATGTGCTTTAATCAATAAACTTCCTTACTTAATACTAAGTTAAATATTTAGATTACATTAGGCAATTCGACCTTCATCCGTAAAATTTAAATCATGATGCTGCCATCTATTGTACATCTGTTAAAGCAAATTAGACATTATTTATTGTCATAGGAAATAATTACATTGGTAAAGCAAAAAAGAAGGAAAAAGGAAGGAAAGAAAAGAAAAAGATGAAGACGATCACTAATTTTTGCTCCAAGATTTGCGAAATAAATATGATTGAGATCGATACTCAAATTAATTTATTACAAAAATGTTTCTAAAGAAATAAGAATGTCAATTTATGAATGGACATGCATTTTTTCCTTCACCCTCTATCAACTATTCGTCCGACAATTAATCCTGTTTAGAGTTACGTTTCATTAATTATATTCATTCATCTTATTTTTTAAGGAAACTAGAGGACAAATTTCCACTTTTTGTTCAATCTTTATGAAATACAGCTCAAATATTTTTTAAAGATGCAAAATAATAAATTTATTATTTAAAATGCAAATATTTTAAAAAGATCATAGACAAAATTTATTTAAAAAATTCTTAAAGAGCATTTTAAATTATTAAGATACTCCGATCTTTTCACGTATACTTAAATTATCTCCCCCCCCCTTCCCTGATTTAAAATTTAAAACAATACTTTAAAAAAAATCCATATTCATGTTTGAACACAAAACAGCAACAAAATAATGTCTCGAGGATTTTTGAATTAAATCATTAATAGATGAGAAAAAGATTTTGAATTTTTAGACTGAAGTCATTTAAAAAAATATATTCAAATTTATTTTTGAATAGTGAAAGTTTTAAATAAATCATTGAAATAATTAAAAACTCTCGAATGATTCTTTTTATTACATTAAAAATATATATAATTGTAAGTCATAACGGATTTTAAATACAAGTAGAGACATCCGGAGCATTTTGAATGTACCAAAAACTTACTTTGAGAAAGAAAATGAATGTTATTAGAATGAAAAATTATTTTTAAAGTACTATGTTCCTTAATGCAAAAAAAAAAAAAAAAAAACAGTTAAGAAAACTGTCGGATTTGAATTACTTTGATCGACAACTATAGGTAACGGCTTCTGCTTGATGTTCGAATGTTCGAATAGTTCCCGGAATGACGATTCATGAATTTATTATTATTATTATTATTATTATTATTATATATAT
>BMAW01012591.1:148384-192500 GCA_019974015.1 Nephila pilipes | reverse complement strand
TTGCAGTTGAAATTTTGCATACACTTGTAGTTCATGTAATTGCTTTTGAGTCCTAAATTTTCAGATAAGAAATCATTAAAATGCGAAAAACAACGAATCGAGCTTTTATTCAAAGAAGGATTAAAATGTACAAAAATAAATTTGCATGTATAATATAACATAAAAATTATGAAAACTTGAGGTCTAAAAATTTATTTCTTTTGATCTCATATATATGTTAGAAGCTATAGTATCTAATTTATCGGTGATTACTTAATAGGTATTTTAATAAGCCCCCTTAAGCTTTAATAAATAAAATATTATTTTACTTTTGAAAGAATTATTTTCATACCTTTTAGTTCATATTTAAATAAAAGCGTATTTAAAATTTTTTACTTAATTAATTACCATGATTCGTGAACTTAATTTATTCCTAAAATAATCCATAAATATTTACATTTGATACTGAACTTTTACCTCATGAAACAGAGTGAAACTTGTAAACCTCAATTACCTAACTTGAACTTAGATTATTTTTTTTTAACAAAAACTAATGTTTTAATTTAAAAAGGCTGTGAAGAGAATCAATAAAAACCTTGTTGTATGTTTACTGTTTTCTTTCTGGGTATTTGAACAACTTAATTAAAAACGCGAGTTTCATTATATATCCTGATTGACATTACAAATCCGTTTTAATTATCTTGTACGTCAACAAAAATTGGTTTTTTTCGCGTTTTTAACTTCGCCAATTCCTTCTTAATCCTATCATGTATTTTTAGTTGTTCCTTTAGTTATATCACACGTAAGGTATTTTGATGCCAAAATAATAGAAAAAGAAAAGGATATTAAAAATTATAAAATCAGTTTGTCATACTTTCTTCAAAGTAAATGGAACCAGGATCAAAAAAGGAAGAAAAAAAAAAGATTTTGGAATAATTATAAGTCGATAATTAAAAAGTGACAAGTGTAAAGAAAATCTGCGATTTTTTTAGGTGGTTATTTTTTTAAATCGCTAACTAAGCGATTAAATCTTCACATGAGGATCGATAACAATCTCAGATAAATATTAGTATAAGATTTAAAAAAATCAGTATTACATTTCAAAAAATTCGAAATTAAGAAAAAACTAATATAAGTACAGTTTTTCATCGTTATACGCAGTATTTTTGAAACTCTTTACCTATAATCTTTCATTTTTTTTTTATTTTCCGACCTAAGATGGTGGTTCAAAAAGTATCCCTGTTTAGAATAAGATAATTCATCGTTGCATCGTTCACTGATTCTGAAAAATTTGTCATCCTAATTTTGCAACCGATAAGACCGTCTTCGCTTTCTTTGGAGCAGATTCATCAGATGCAACCTATTGTTTTTGATACTGCTTGTTTTCTAGCGTATAACTACGGATACAACGGCATCAACTCGATGCAAACCGAAGACGACAACTCGACGCGGCAACAATCAAATTTCAATTTGGCATCAAATGACTAAACAGATTCGTGACTAACTCATAGGTTAATTCGAAATCAAAGTAAGAAAGAAATATTCATCAGAGAAAGAAATATTCAGCGTAAGATTTATTTTGACGTTGTTTAAAAGATGGCAACATATAACGATAACATCAACTTGCCTTAGCTACACCGTCTGTCATCAATCTTGGTATTCAGAATTTTGTGCAGATTTATAGGACTAACAAGTAAAAATTGGCACTTTATTATTGTTTTTGAGGTTATTATCGCGTCCTGTATTTGTCTCGTTTTCTCCTACAGAAGGTTAACTTTCCAGTTCCATTACAAACATGTCTAACATAAATGGCGTATAATTTTTTTTGAGAAACTTAACTAAATAAATTTAATAAATATTTCACTTTGTTACATAACCCAATAAAGTATAATTTGGTAACACTTTTCACATCCATAAACTCTTCAAAGCCTTGGAGATCAAATATTTCGAAATATTAAAACGAACAAAAAAATGCTTATACAAATCAATAAGCCCAAAGAATAGCATTAATAAATACATAAATGATTATATCAGGAATAATGCTTCATTTCTTAAAACCAATATTTATCAACTTATTAGGTATGAAATATAGAGTAATTATTTTTAAAGAAAATGTAAGGCTTTCAGATCGAATTTGGATTAATAATTTAGCAAATCAAAGTAAGAAAGAAATATTCATCAATAATTAAATTTGTGATTAAATGTTCATTAATTTCTCACCGAGAAGCAACGTGAGTGCTGCTGTCGACGTACCTTGTAATTCTGAACCTCTGTCAAGAGACGAGGACACCTGAGCTGGCACCTCCCAATCAAAACTTCCACACTATGCCTATGGGATGATTTGGGACCTGGACCAGATTTAATGTCTATTAGCCCCGTTTACGCGGCGGGTTTTTAGAGGCATCAGTGAGTGAGTGAATGTAAAGGTTATTGGCGCAAGAACCAGCTGTGGCTATGCTGCGCCAAACAAGATTTAACTGTGATCTGGATGTGAAAAAGTTGGGGGAAGGGGGAATTGGTGACTCGAAGGAGGGTCGAAAACAGAGAAGGATTACTAGGGTACCTCGAGGTTGCTTCACCTGTGTTTACCAAAGACAGTAAACCCCACAGGAAAGAAAAAGATCACTTGGGTGCCCCGGGGTCATGATGCCCGAACTTACCTAAAGAAGGCAGTCTCCTAATATAATCCCCAGAGGCAGGGTGCCCAGCTATACCCCCAGACGCTGGATACCCATTTTAGTCTCCTCTTACGACATGCATGAGTTACAGTGGGACTATTCTGTCATTCCCGGTCACTACACGGGTCTTTCAGAGGCAACAACTCGATGAAAGCATCGCAGGCCGCTAGTCTGCGGCTACAATAATTAAATCTGCATTACATTGAAGTACTTAAAACTTGCTCTTTCGTTTCGTTTAATTTAGTTTAGTTTTTATTAACGTCGCACTAGAAGCAACATGAGGGCTATTGGCGACGGACCTCGTAATTTTGAACCTCGGTCAAGTGACGAGGACGACACCTCAGCTGGCACCCCCTTTCCTAACTTCCACACCACGCCAATGGGAGGACTTTGGTTCCAACAAATTTAACATGCATCAGCCCCGGCTACACGATGCGTCCTTAGCGGGCCAAGGATCGAACCCGCGACTTAACGAAAACCGCCGGCCACGAATCCGAAACCATGACCACTAGGCTACCGCGATCAAAACTTGCTCTTTCAGCGTTTGATTTTGTTTGCATAAAAAGGCAATTCCATCACTTTTGGCCCAGGTCTTCAACCTAGGTTCCACAGAACCCTAGGGTGCCCAAGAGCGTTGACAGTTTTTCCGCAAGTAATCACTATTTGCTAAAGTAAAGAGCCGAAATTTTAGTAAAATTTTAATTTTTATAAAAAGATCGAATTCTTAAAGGCAGTTTACTAGTAGAAACAAATATAAATAAATATTTTTCGGATAAAGCGAAATCTTAAATTTCGTAAAAGTCACGTGCTTCAAATACATTAATCGAGTCACATTAGACCACATATTAGTCTCCATTCTTTGGCTCAGTCGGTATTTCTCAAATAGGTACATCAACCGACACTCAGTTGAAATTGAAATATAGTCAAGTTGATATTATATATTTTTGGATTGACATTAGTAAAGAATGTCTTGAAATTACCATATAAGATGTGAAACATCTAATGTCATTTGTTTCGTGTATGTTTGCGAAAACTCTTTCTCTCTTTGTGTGCTGTGGCAAAAACAAAATACAGAAACAGATTCGATTCTGAACAGGACATTAGGTTGCACATTTCAACAATTATTCTAGGCGTAAAAATATTTTGCAATAGAAAACAATCTCTGCAAAGTCATTAAAAAAGTTTCTTTTTATTAATTTGTTGTAATAGAAAATATTCTTGCTTTTGTTTATCATTCATGGAATATATTTTAGAAAACCAAAAAACACAATCAGCTATCTATTCATTCATTGTCTTGTTAAAATGTTTGGGTATTATGATAAAATAAAGATGCAATAATAATGAAAATTTGAGTAGGATAAAAGCTTTGATATTTTATTTTCTCTGTTTTTTGATCAAGAGGTTCCTTCAAGAAAATGATAATTTCAAAGGGTTTCCCAAACTCTAAAAGGAGGAATACGGCTAACTAAATGTTAAAGAAGTATCGAAACTGAAATTTAGCTCAAATTTAAGAATCCTCATTTGTATCAAAACTTCCTGATTCGATTGTTATCAAAAGCTAGATTTTTTTTTAAATGAAAACTCTGCAAGAATTTTTTAAGAAATATTTATCTGTAACTACTAGTTCAATCCCTTCTGACAATGGAATGCCGCAGATTACCTGATAAGATATAATTGATAAGACTGAGAAGTTTAAAAAATTTATTTTTTTATTAAAAACAATAAAATTGTTTCTCATTATCACTACTGAAAGAAAAGAAATATAAATTTTCATTTTAACAAAATGTGCAGCAACAATAATCAGTTCTATCTCATTTTATTGTTCAGGATTTAATCACTTTTTTGTGGTATTTTTCACCCACTTTCAGCGTAGTTGTCCAAATTTTATAGGTGACGGAATTCCGCAGACGCTACGCTTGGGAGGTTTCTAACCCAGAATGTAATGATTTTTTTCAAAGTAAATGATCACCTTATTAGTTACGCATCAAAAGTTTTGAATCGTACACCAACCGCTCACTACTTGGCGTTTAGCTTCAGTGGGCAATTCAAGAGAACGGTTAATTTCAATGTGTTTAATTACCGATCCCAACAACTCAAAATGCGAGAGCAGAGAAGAGGGAAATTTTTCAAAATGGATTTGCGTGACTCGTTAAATGAAAGTCACACATGAAAAGATCGAAATTATCTCTCCAATTTTTTTTTCAACTAAGTTGCAAATATTATTCGCTGGAATATGATTAATCGTTCACTTATATATTTTATGGAAACAAAAACAAATTAGCTGATGAGCTATTTTATTTTTTTTTTAACATTAACGTAGCACTGAAGGATAGATTCCCAAACTTTCTCGGTTAAACGCTATCATCTCAATAATAATAATAACAATACCTAACGTTTTTCTTTCATTGCAACCATCTTAAAGTCTGAATAAATAATAAATAAATCCAATTGAAGACACTCCAGAGAAAGGCAACACAGAATATTAGCTCTTAATATAGGATATCCAAGATCTCTTTCTCTCGAATCCCTATTAAATCTATTAATCTAAGTTTATGTTCAAATATTAAAATCTCAAATCAAATCACATCACTCGTACCGATTCACATACTTCTTGTTTAACACAGATTCAACTCGTTTCACTCTAACTGGGAGTCTCTTCATTCCAAAGGATTATTTTCGATGATTCAGTCCAATTTACAAACGTCTATGAGTTTGTCGTTATCCTCTAACTTCCCTTCTCTTTCCTTTCAATTATATTTCTCTTATATATTACTAGCTTTCATATCTTCTTCTAATTTATTTAATCACGTTTCATTTTGCTTGGAAAGGAGTTGTTATTTTACGCAATTCAAACTACCATAATGTCTCCCAGATTAGTGAAAACTGCGAACAGTCCAACGTCACAGCCCTCCCACGCCTTTTTCTTCAGGGGAAAAAAGAAAATACTGACTCCCGTTCTTGAAACCAATAATGTAACACATAATATCTCCACTTTTCTCCACTCTTTCAAACACATTTTATGTTTCATGCGATTAAAAGCAATAATCTAATTTTGAGGAAGGGGGGATTAAACCTCATATCCGACGCATGGAAAGTCATATTGGCGTATGGACTGGAGCCCTAATCTTCTCAGGATCTGTTGAAACTTGTATATATAAAGATAGTTGTTCGAAACCGAGCATATATACATACATTCTGGTGCACTGCGAATCGCTTATGGTATTGAGAATAAAACTTTAATGCACCGATATTTATTTTTAACGCAAAATCTGTGATGCCCGTCCTTCATTATTTACCAGTGCAGCCATCTTAAAGTCTAAAGAACTAATCAATATACATAATTAAAGATACGTGAGAGAAGGTCAGCATACTTTATTATCTATCAAATAATATGCAAGGTCGCTCTCTCTCACGAATTAAACCTAGTTTACGTTCAGATTATAAAGTCTTAGCTTAACAAATCACTGACTCCAATTCAAGCACTTCTCGATTATAGAAGACTCTGCTCCTATTATTCTGATCATGGGTCACTTCTAACTGTTTCCAATATAAGTGATTACCTACGATGAATCATTCATATCTGCAACATCTATCACCTAGTCGTTGTCCTATAAATTCCTTCTCTTTCCTTTCAATACTATTTAGATTACATATCACTATACTTCTATTCACTACTTTTCTAACCTTCATCTAATTTAGCTAATCACATTTCATTTAAAGGGTAAAGAATTGTAAAATAATTCAATTCAAACTATCATAAAGACCTCGAGGTTAGTGAAGAAAAAATCGCGAATAGCCGAAAATCACAACTGTTCTTGATTTAGAACTATTTGTTGAAAGGTGTGTCCACTAATTTCAAACTATCTAACGCATATTCTATATTTAATCACCATTTTACCAATCTTCCATATTTAATATACTATTCAGTGGTTCGGGAGTATTGCTCAAGGCGGGGAGGGGGAGGGGCAGTCGATCCTCAACGATCCCTAAATCAGTCTTGGACTAAAAAACGCTCTTTCAGATCTCTTTATCCCCCACTAGAGAAAATTTACCAATAATTTTGGGAACCCTAGCACTAAAGCAATACAACAAAATATTGGCGATATATCTCGCAAATTTGAATCACTATCATTTGACGAAAAAGACGCATGAGTTTGTACCTCATTTACCAGTCTTCTATATCACACTGCATCAGAACTTTGAGGCACATTTTCATATAATATATAGCAGTATTATTTTATATTAAATTTATACATAAATATTCCATTACAAACAAGCATATATTATTTTGTATGATTGTCTGTTACAGAAATAGGATTTGAATCAACTCTTCGACTCGGACATAGCCTGTTATACCTTGACCACCAAGCTGCCCTAGCTTTGCTTATAAAGAGAGAAGACATGTAAAGGACAATCTTCTACAATAAGTGAAAATTATATAATTGTTATTTATTCTTCCGTAGAATGTTTCAGAATTTTCTGAAAGGTATAATGAAAATTCTCGAGCCTCCCCCTAATGATTTTTTTCGATCCAATCGGGCTTACTGTCTTTAGTAAGCTCGAGTAAAACTCCCCCTAGAATATAAATATATATATAAATATGAAACCCAACTTGTCAACTAATTTTTATCTTTTTTTTCTATTCTTTCAAATTTCTAGATCACTATTTCACCTTATTTGACGCACCATGGCCACTCAACAAAACTCGAGTGGAAGTACCTGATAGATTTCAGACGATATTAAAATTCTGTCACTAAACTTATCTGTAATAGCAGTACACAAGAAATGTAGCAAGAAATTTTTCAGGGGGCTCTTCCACTTCAACTCATATCTTAAAAACTATTTCAAATTCCATTGTTTGTTTTCAAGATGAATAAAATATTTATGTGGAGTTCAGGATTTTGAGTTTTAATTTTTTTCTGAAAAAATACAAAAAATCAAAATAAAGTTTCAGTTTTAAGTATTTCACTACACAGCAATCCTTAGGAGTGGGATAACAACCCCCATATCCCCCCGTCGCAACGCTGATGACTATAACTGTACGTAATTAAATACTTAATAATCTAAAGTTAATATTTCTTCGAGGTTTATGACATCCGATTACCTCGGATGTTATCTTGTGCCATCACTAATATCTAATATTAAACAATATGACACCAATAATTACAGAACCACCAAAACCACTTTCAACATTTATTAATATATATCCTCTAAGACAATAATGATATAGCTCTCCAGGTCAAGTTTACTAATACTTTACTTCAACCCACCAATAATAATTTAACAGCTTCTTACCAACTGCTAGACTGAATCTGGAACAACTGCTGAAAACACTAGAACAAATTCTAATTCGAGTGTTTTACACTCGAACCTCAACTCTAATCCTTAAATCAGCTTTCTAATACTATAACACTTAGATTCCACCTCCTCTCGTTGCAACACCTCTCTGATCCTCCTTCACCTCTCTTCTCTACTCCTTCAGATGGAGTTTATATACTTCTTAATTTAACTGCTTCACTTCATTCCTAACTGCTTTGCATATTACATTCTTCATCACGTTTCATTTTTGGTTGGGCAAAGGTTGTTTAGCGAAAGCAATCAATCTCAATTGAAAAAGTCCCCAAGGTTAGTGAAGAGAAACCGCGAATAGCCCAATGTCACAGGTTTATCTCACTAACTGTAATTCTCCTTCAAGTGGCATGCAGCAGATTATTTTAAAAAATCGAGCTAAAAGTAAAATGCATTTCTATAATTTTTCTCCCAATATATAAAAATCCAAAATAATATTCCCTATTTCAACAACAAAGACAAATAACTTTCAGAAAACATAATTATTTTTTCTTAAACAATAAAAATACATAAAAAAAAACTCACCTACTTCGAAAATTTCTAGATTCACTTCAAGAAGGATGGTAATAAATGCTGCTCTTTTTTCTTCAAATTTGATTCCCTCAAACTCTACTCAGTCACGGCTAGCTAAAATTAAAAAGATACAAAGAAAACATTAGAATTTTATTAAGCATTTAAAAATATCGTTGAAAAATAATCTGTACAAAATAGATTTCTCAAAAGAGAAATTGCAATATCAGCTATGGTATGAGGAATGCAAAAAAAAGTTAGAGGTGAAAAAAATACTTCAGATAACAAAATTTTTGATAAAAGTACGCAAGTTACACATGTTCAATTAATATTC
The DNA here is from genome assembly GCA_019974015.1 of Nephila pilipes. Taxonomy (NCBI): domain Eukaryota; kingdom Metazoa; phylum Arthropoda; class Arachnida; order Araneae; family Nephilidae; genus Nephila; species Nephila pilipes. Next base: position 183,650 of record BMAW01012591.1, on the reverse strand, counting down.
ATTGTATAATATTAGTGGAGTAACTTTCGGCAGTTTAAGTGGCAGGGTTCATAATCACGAACTCGCGGCCGTTGTTGTTTTCGTCGAACCGTAGGTTCGAGTCCTGATGCTACTAAAGACCCACGGTGTTGTAGGACCAAATCACGTTAAATCTATCGATATTCTATGTTCTCCTTATGATATGGAAGTTTCGAGAGGGAGAAACCAGCTAAAATGTAATCCTTGTCACTTGACCGAAGTTCATAATTACGAGGTCCATCGCCAATAACCCTTGCATTGCTTCTAGTGCTACGTTAACAAGCAATCAATCAAACAAAATGTCAATTTAAGACTCACAAGGCCCGAACGGAGATTGGTTCATGTTCTGGGCCTTAGGATGAAACTGGTCTGCAAGAAATAAATTTTCGAATAAATTTACTGATTCTAAACTTTATTCGTATGAAGAAAACATTTACTTGGCCATATTGTTTCAAGAGCTAAAAACCATTCATTTGGAGTAAATATTAGCGAAACCTCATTTAGTAGTTTTGCACGGAGAGTCAGGTGTATGAGGGAATATTGAAAAGTTTTAATTATTATGGCAAAGGATCTGTATAAAATTTGCTTTGCGAATTAATTGATAGCTATATACATAGTGTTTTAAATCGCAGCTGTTCATGCTGATTTGCTTGTTTTCAAGAAACCGTAGATTCATGTAACCAGTAGTATGGAGAAAATTGCATTCAATCTGTGTAGTTCCATAATGATGGTCTTCAAAATGTCAAGAAATAGTAGAAGAAATGTTTAACTCTGGATGATGGTTATGCTGACAAGTTTTAAGAACAAAAAAAATAAGTTTCTATCTCGATTGTTTTTAGTAATAATTTAAATTTTACTGCATACTCCTTCAATCTACGACTTCCTGAATTCAAACAAATCAGAACTAATAGCTACAATTTACCACATTTCGTTCGTAGGGATCAATTAATATGTGGAATAAATTTTGTCTAGATACCTTGATTATTTTTAGTCATAATAAAAAATTTATTTCGTAACTATCAAGGGCCTTTCAACTTTCCTTTCACGATGAATGAAATTTCAAAAAGATCGAAAGGGTATAACATTTTCGAGTTGAATTCCATGTAAAAGAATGTCAAATCCCGTAAAAGGGATGAATAATTTCTAAGCAATGCTCTTTAGAACATTACGTTGTTAGGAAGCCATGCCAAAAAACTTGAACCACTGGCAGGGCTACAAACAGTACAATACATGTAGTATGTTCTGATTAAGTATTAAGCTGCTGGGAATAGGTATTAGAAGAGTTAAATTATATAATATGATACCATGAGGTTAGGAACAGAAGTCCAGAACGTAGAGTTTACATGGAAATTTTCGCACCCTTGCATAACTATCGTGCTGTTACAGAAGAGGATTACAACTAGTGAACGATTCCGTTGTCATTCATCGGTCCATCTGAGAAGATTTCAGGATAACCAAGTAATTAAAAATATAAGCATACTATAAGCAGATTGTGATGGATCAAGTCCTACCAAACTTCTTCTGAAAATTTCTATGAACACGAGAACACCTGATGAAGACAGGTGGATCTTGAAACATAAGGTATCGTAATGAATGAGGACCGACTATCTGCTTACTTGATCAGTGTATCTATGCTTTTTGCAGTGCCTTTTTTTCATTCTACATTAATGATGTTTTTACTCTCTCCACAATGCTTTCAATGTTGTGTTCTCACGTTCATCTAGTAACGTATTGCAACCCGGGACAGAACGCGAAGCATGTTCGAAAAAATGTACCCTGCTGTGTAACATACTATGTCTTATTACTAACATTGCTTTATCTTATATTATTAAGTTGTTGAATTAAGTACAAGCAAATATTATCAGCATTAATGTTAGTATTTCTACTTATTTTTGAAAGGTCACGAATAATAATTTAGTTTTGTCAGTCTTGTGGTGAAAAAGTGGAAACAGAAAATTTTAAAATGCACTTTCAATCCAGATCATTGGAGAAATGATATCAAGGCTGATTCTTAGACCGTATTTTTCCCCCAAAAGGTGTGTGATGCGCAAATGAAATTATTTAGAAAAATCCACATAAATTATGAAATTACCTAAATTAAGCTTACGTTATCACAGATTTGTAAAATGAGTTACGAAAGATTATTATTACTTTTAAGAAACAAAATTTCTAATTATTATCAATTTCACATTTTTAAAAAACGACGAAATCCATCATTTTTTCAATTTTTCTTAGAACATTTAACTAACATGCTATTTAAACAATGATTATGATTAACGCAACAACAGAGCTTCAATTAAGATTCTAAAAAATGATTCTTTTTTGAAATACGATTATATATAATGATATAACGCTATTTCAATTGCATAAAATACTTCATGAAATGTTCACGAAGCATTCTATTAAATTAGAAACTGGGTAGAAAAATGCGCAAAAACTAAATTTATTACTCCTAAACATGATAAAATATATCGGTTACCCTCATTACACAAATTGCTTAATTCAGATTGAGATTAGGAAACATAAACCACAGAAACCACAATTAAATCACGTGATTCATCATCAGAGCTTTATGAAGAGTTGGTAACAAATTGATTTATTGATTCTCTGGTTTTCGAAATTATTGTTCTTGTAACATCGGTGATTGTCACGGTTTTGAAATTGGTCCGGCCGATTTGTTACAGACGAATGACTGTTACACCATAAAATGGCAGCGTCCTTTTTCTTTCAACCTTGACTTAAATTTTTTATTACAACTTCCTTTTGTTCAAAATTAATCCTATGAGTAGCTCTATTAAACACATTTCTAGATTTACTTTTCCTTCTCCATTACTTAAGGAACATATCAGATTTCCTTATTCCTGGGATTTCTGAATTTTTTTTCATGGTCGCTCAAAATCTTAAACTATCTTGCGAAGGGGCGTCTCATTTTTACGAATTTTAAGAAGGTAAATCAAATATATGCGAGACTTTTTAAAGAACGATAGACAATTCTTATATAGCTTTTGCTTTTGTGTACATTTTTTTAAATTCCTACTATTAGCTCACACTCTATATATATCTTGTTCAAATTTTCAATCGTTTATAAAATACTTTTTATTCTACCACTCAAGTTCAAATACATTTTTTAAACTTGTAGTGGATGACATTTGATGTTAATACAGTTTTTTCAAATATTAATTCATTAATTAAATTTAATTGGTGACAATGCAGTTTGGCCCAACCACTTGGCGCGATGTCAAAAATTGCTACACTTGGCGATTTTTTTTTTTTTTTCTTTGCTGAACGTTAAGTCCGTGAAGCGGACCAGGGTGGCCACATTTGGCAAAATACCGCCAAATAATTCCTGTCGCCAAGGGCGGTTGGGCTAAGCTGCATTCCAGCCATTTAATTTACCGGATGAATTAAGAAACAAGCCAATGTTTCTACTATGTCATTTGTCTTGCAATGGCAAATTTAGTAGAGCGTCGGCGTAGAATCTTCATGCCTTCGGATCGAATCTCGTCGAAGCATAATTTTTTTTTATTTGATTTTCAAATAATTAATTTTAGTTTTATATGGGAAAAAAGTTTCTCTTATATAAGATATTTAGTAGGATATAAATTTAGGAATAAAAACCGTCAGTGACGAAGCGTGTAGATCGTTGGAAAAAAATTTCTTTTGCCACGTAATATTGTGATTCTGCCATATGTATATACATATTTATGTTAATTGTAATTATTTAATAAAAATAAGTAAAATAAAATTTTACTTTGTTGAATTAAGTAGGAATTGCCTTAATTTTTTTTATATTACTTGTTATAGTATTACTCATGATAAAATGGTATTGAAGTGGCATTCAATGCTATTGAAACCAAAACTTTATTCGTTGATATTTGATTGATGTTAGACAGCCGCCGTGCCATCCAACACTCGGGGATCAGGACTGAGGTCGGTGATTGAGTTGCGATTTGTTTCTTGATACTCTCAAACATCTTTAACAGTGACATGAAATCTACATCCAATGGGTTCCGTCTCATATAGGATTCTTTGGTAATGAAATTACAGGCGATTTGGTTAGAGAAGGAGCCTCTTTTTTATAAGGCCCAAATGCTTCTCTCACCTTCCTTGAATCCAATTCAAAAATAAAAATTTCAAACCAGCAATTATGGAAAACCCATCCGACTTACCCATGTATTACAGGGAAGTTCCTATTCTTGTCTGCACTTGTTTAAGAGAGGTAGAGACCACAATTTATAGACTTGCTAGTGGACACACAAGGGGGGGGGGGTTACGTTTGAGGAGGGACAGAACACTTGTCCAATCTGCTCAAATTGTAATTTTTCCCATGCCTCTCCGAAACATCTTTTAAATAATATGGGGTTTGTCACAGAGAAGGTATAATTACTTCACCTCACATCTCCTGTATATCTTCAAGATTTTTGGTCTGGTGGAATTGCTATAGCCTTAAATTAAACCAAGTGGAATACGTCACAGCAACATAATAAGTTATTTAAAGATTAAATAATCATTAGTTATCGTTTTACTCATTATATGTTCATTTATTCCCCCCCCCCCTCTCCTGAAGCAAAATGACCAAAATTGGATGGCGCAGATAAAGTGAAACAACTCCATTAAAAAGAAACCTCGGAAACGTTCTCGTTACTATTGGAATTCCTATATTCCAATCCTATTTCATTTTCTTTTATACTCATAGATCAAAGTATTGCACGCGTTTCCCTCTAATGGAAACCTAGCGAAAAAGAAGCTGTGCATTAGCAATAATTACACTTTCTATGAAAAGCCTAATCCCCCAAATGGAATCATTCTGGGGGCTGTTTGCACTGTTGCATGGACCTGCGTACGAAGGCATCCGAATATGATGATAAACAAATAAAATGCTTGAAAGGTCTATACTCTTCTTCATTATTGTCACTGATTAAAGCCGCCAGGATCGCGTACCTGCGAATGAATAAAATTTTTAAATTTAAAACTTCCTCCAAAGTAAACAAAAATATTTCAATCAATGACAAGGTCAGATTCATAAATGTGCTGCAGAGAAAATTTAAGGCGGCTAGACGACATTTCCCTCTACTTGAAATAGAGTTGCTGGAATAGGACACAGTAGAAAATGGAAAACAGAAGAAATTGCGATAGCTCTGACAATAAAATCAAAAAAGCCCAAAACAACTTCTAACCAACCTAAAGTATAAGAAATGGTAAATACAGTTATTTCCACATAGGAAGAGCATAGCAGATCATTTCTCCAAGAAGCAATCAAAAAATATGTATCGGAGCCTTCTACAAAATGCTTAATTTAAACACGAGTTATAATTAAATCCAATAAAAACATCATACGAAATTTGCCCATAGCTGTAAATGTATTTAAAAATAGTTGTAAAAAACTAATTTTTCAAAATATAAAGTTCGTTACTACGGATTCAGTTTTTCTTATTAACGTCGCAGTAGAAGAAACACGAGGGCTGTTGTCGACGGTCCTCGAAATTTTGAACCTCTGTCAAGTGACGAGGACGACACCTGAGCTGGCAACCCTTTACTAACTTCCTCACCATGCCAACGAGAGGACTTTGGGCAGATTTAACGAGCATCATCCCCGGCTACACGGCGGGACATTAGTGGCCAAGGTTCGAACCCGCGACTCAGCGAAAACTGACGGCCACGAGTCTAAGATCATGACCACTAGGCTACCGCGGCCACTCTTTACTGTGGAAAGAAAGCCATAATCAGTGACATAAACGTACACTTCTCAAACACTTTCTTCATTTTATATTTTCATCTGTTATGGCCATTGTTCGAAATTTTACACTAGAGCAAATTAAAAGGTTTTTTTTGTTGTGTGTTTCTTTATTTACAAGTTTGTTTGTTAATGAAAATAATTCAAAAAATCCTCACATATTTTATACTTTGGGTTGCAGGCCTTCAAATTATAATACTTTTTAAGCCTTATTACTTTTCAAAATTTTTTTTTGTTTACTACTTTTGAAAAAAAAAATAGACTTAATGTCCTTTACCTCCGGCATACTGATATTAGATTAGCTAATATCAGAATTAAATAAGAATAATTGAACTCATCTATGCTGATTCAACTGATTATTTTAGAATTTTAAAGCTTTTATTTTTCTATGTTAATGTCTTGCATTGGAACAGAACATTTCTCAGCCGTCTCTAATACATACCAAAAACATCCGGGTAACATTTGACAAGTTTAAAATTCCTTTTATAATCGTGATTCCATGAAACGAAATATATTATTTGAAGTTTTCGATTGTGTTGTACCTTAAGAGCTTTTTCAATAAATTATCTTAAAGCAAAACCCTATTCATAGATATCTATACAAGAAGGACCCAAAGTCTCTTTGTGACAGCCTACCTTCATTAATTATGTACCCTTAAAACCATCTTAAAGTATAATGAACTGGTCAATAAATCCAAGTAAAGATATGTAAAAGAAATGACAATATACTTTATTATTTATCAAATAATATGCAAGGTCGTTTTATCTCGAATCCCTCTTAATCCAGTAAATCCTAGTTTGTGTTCAAATAATAAAGTCTTTATTATTTGAATTAAATAAAATTACTCTTTCTGATTCAAGCATTTTTCGATTATAGCAGATTCAACTCCAATAACTTTAACTGGGAATCGCTTCTAACTACTTTCAATATAAACTATTCAGTACAATGATTCACTCCAATCTATTACATCTATCCGTTTGTCGTTATCCTTTATTTGCTTTCTCTTTCCTTTCAATTGCATTTCACTTATATATCACCCTATCTCTAATTCAATTCATTACACTTCCTGTCTCATCTAAGTTACCTAATCGCGTTTCATTTGGTTGGCAAAGAGTTGTACTTGAATGAAATTCAAACTGTCAAAAAGTCCCTTGAGTTACCAGCAACAGGAAAAAGGAATGGAAACTCTAGTCCGATTACGAATCAAAATTTGACGATGTAATAATAATAAAAAATGAATGTAATAATAATAAAAAAAAGTGGCAACGGCTCTCTTCAATAACATTGCCAGAAGTTAAAACGCCTTTATAACTAACCCGAACGGGACATCTCTTTTAGTCTATTTGGTAAGGGCACAGCAAAAAAGTGACTCGATCAAATTTTCTTGATAGCCGAAATATTTTTCGGGGAAATATTTTATTTTTGAGTTGAATATCGGATTTGCATTTGCCCAGGAATAAAGAATTAAATCAGAGAAAAAAAATATTTAGATTCATTAAAAATATGACAAGCAATGTATTAAAGTTTAGAATTCGCTAGGAAATTAGAATATATTACAGGTTTTTATAATTTACTGCTGAGTGAGAATCTGGTTATTTCTGGATTTGATTCAAAATTTCCAACAAAATTATTGGAAGTATATGAGGTGAGAATATTTTGATTGCAGTTCGAAGATTTTTGATTTAGAACTGAAGTTTATTATTCTGAAGAATAGGTAGATTTGTGGCAGGATTTTTATAAGCAGCTATTGCAGTGAAGGTTGGGAAGGGAAGGATGACCGGTGTTGGTTGCACAATCTGGCGCGAGCAGCATTTGGGATGAGATTTTCGGAGAGGTAAATTGTTCGCTTCCGCAAGGCTGCGGAGCCAGGGTTCAAAACGCCGCCGGCACTCCAAGGTCAACACTCTCTCCCCCTCCAAATAGTCGAAAACACCTAACGCCGAAAGGTCTCACACGTGACTTCATTTCGTAATAATAGTAGTTGGACGTCGTGGGATGTTAATTATTGTAATTTTCAACATTCCATTAGAAAATTAGTTTGAAATGCTAAAGGAGGCATTCTCTCACATATGAACATAGCTGCCAACTACTTATTTCTTATTTTATAGAACGCTGCTTTCGTATCTCGTCAATTGAGAATAATGTTTTGATTCAATTTGATTCAGATGAAAATTTCTTTAAGCTATGCATTATCTGTGAAAGTATAAATACTTAATCAGCGAGATTTGCTCATAAATATAATGCATATAAAATGTTTCCTTCCGTTTCTGTGAAATAAAGGGATATCTTTTCTTCCTAAATTACAAGTTGAGTTTTGAAGAATAAAAACACACGAATGTTATTAGCCTTTAACAAATTTATTGTTTCGCTGCAATACTATTTCTGACATGGGGGCCGCGGTAGCCTAGTGGTCAAGGTCGTGGACTAGCGGCAGGCGGTTTTCGTTCAGTCGCGGGTTCGATCCTTGGCCACCAAAGACCCGCCGTGTAGCCGGGGCTGATGCACGTTAAATCTGTTCGGAGCCCAAAGTCCTCCCGTTGGCGTGGTGTGGATGTTAGGAGAGGGGGGTCGCTCAGGTGTCGTCCTCGTCACTTGACCGTGGTTCAAAATTACGAGGTCCGTCGCCAATAGCCCTCGTGTTGCTTCTAGCGCGACGTTAATATCAACTAAATTAAACTAAAAATCTGATGTCCATGGAACAAAAATCTCCTTTTTCAATCATTCACATGATTTCTTTCAGGATTAATTCTTCATCAAAGGTGCTTAGATATGATGCATGCAGAATTATCTCCTCAATAAAAGTAACTAAACGATATCATCAAATCAACGTATATTGAATGCTCATCATAAAGATAATCTGTATTTTTTGCACTTTCCATTGTAAATTCCGTTTTAACAATGTTTTAGACGCCAATAATACTAGCCACTATTTTAGCATTTATATACTTTTCATAGAAAACATTGCATGTATGTTCAGAGATGTGTATAGTGCTTTACCAGCGAGCTAGAAAGAATTGTTCTCTCTCTAATACATATCCGTAAATCGAAACTTTATAATACTATTGATAAAAAAAAATATATCGATTTATATCACGCTTATTTGTTAGTTTGTTTTGTAACATAGTATGTTGTCACATATGAATAATCGTGCAACCATTGATAAAGGTGTTTGTTACTACTCATAAAGCTATTAGCATAAAGCGAAACTTTATAATACTATTGATAAAAAAAATATCGATTTATATCACGCTTACTTGTTAGTTTGTTTTGTAACATAGTATGTTGTCATATATGAATAATCGTGCAACCATTGATAAATGTGTTTGTTACTACTCATAAAGCTATTTTTATCGATATGCCTTTACGATATCGATCTATCACTATTGTCAACTGATGGACAAAACAACTTTGTTACTTCGTGACAGTTCGTAGTGAGTAGCTTCTCTGGAGCACCTGACCCAATTGGGCCTTATCTCCATATCTGGAAGTTAAGCCTGATAAATTGTATCTAATGCCCATGTTTAAAGAGGATGCTTCTTACAGTTCGAATCAAAATACATTCTGGAAAAGGTTACATTTTTTTCTTACAAATAATACAATTGTCTACAGCACAATAACATTCAATCGATTGGTCATCGAGAGCAAAGACCACCGGTCAACTATCTAAACAATGCGAAAGTGATTGACACTAACCGAGTATCATTGTGCTGGAGAAGAAAATGTGTGACCCAATGCAATAATAATTCATTCTTGATATCACTGAGAAAGTTATCTGGGCCGTCTGGACTCGTTTTCAGCCGGAAGTGGACAGCGAATTCTGGTCACGTGTCATCCCTCCCTCCCCGCGGTCATCCTGATTTTCTTTTTTAAATAAATTCTCGGCCACGACCCCGATTTGACTGAGCCTACGGCTAACTCACGTGTCCACTTTCTCCCGCGATGCATGTCCGAATGTTACAAAGAATATGCATCCGCTAATTTGTTAAAATGACGAGCCTGTTTGTTATGCTGTTTGACTTTTCTTTCAGATTGTGCTGTGATTTACAATACATTTCGCTCGCAGATACACGTGTTGGTTAATTTATTTGACGCGATTTCATGACCACTCGGTGCACGAAAGGATCGCGAATCACCAAATTTTATCATTTATTCCTTTTTTTTTTTTTTTTTTTTTTTTTTGTTTTGTTTTTGTTTTTGAGTGAGAATTGAAAGGTCATCAACAGGGTAAAATGACTTCGGTTTGAAAAATTATTGAAAAGCAGATTATGAGAGGTGTAATTGATTTTGGTAGGTAACAGATGATGACAAGTTAGGTAAAATAAATTGTGAAGTAAAATAAATATTCAAAAAGAAAAATTAAATCAAATTCTTTAATATTAATTGTATATGTGTCAAAAAATAAATTTGTTGAACGTTTTCTCTTAATGCTTGAGAAAAATTTAAAAATTTAATTGTTAAATATTTATTTATGGTTGAAATCTTCAGTAGCAAAGTTTGATTGATTATTTATCTTAAAAATGATTAACGAGGGACAAGTTGTTTTTCGAAGGAGTGGAAATTTACTTTAAAAATAATGACAGGAAGTATGAAGTTTAGTTTCACATTTCCTGATGTGATAATGAATTGGTTTTCAATCTATCTGTTTTGTAATTAATATATTTTTAATCTTTGAATTTACCTTACGAGATTTATGAATTATATAAAGCTGCAGATATAATAATTCTGAGGAAGTTTCAGAATATGGTTTCATTTTTGAAGAATTGCTTTTTTATTTTTATTTATTTACTTTTGAATTTATCAGAGGTATAGAGAGTTCCTGATATGTATACCTAAATTTTTTTTAACCTTTATTTGAAAATTAAACCCTGAGGATTCCCTTAATCTGCCCTTGAAATTTGTTATGAAGATATGTACATAAAAAAGAGAGGAGGCTCAAAAAGTACGTAGCAATACTCATGTACTTAACTTTTAGCTAACATTATCAGAAAACACATATCAAATTTCAAATTCATAATTTTTTTTTAAAAAATTGCAGAGCTATTAATATGCACTATATTCTTCTAATTTCAAGAAAAATGAACTTTAATTAAATCTGGTTACCTTTCTGTATTACCTTTCGTTTTGCTACCTTTTTGTGCATAGATATATTACCATTTTTACAATGCCGTTTAGTTGATTATTATTGTATGCGTTGTACTGTATTGAAGACTATTAATAAAAATAACTTGTTTTCAGGACATCACATTTATTTGCGCACATCTGATCGAACATAAATTAGATACACGATTTTACACAAGCACCACTTTTTCAACGTTCGTCTTTACCTCTTGGAACCAAACTCAATACTAAATTTCATATCCGTTGCCAGTAAATTATCTAAAATCAAAACTATGATCTGGTGTTGCCAAAAAAATATATCTTAATAAAGAAAATTGAAAAAGGTATCACTTTAAGTTTAAACCGTCTGCTTTTAAAAGTAGAATAGCTAATATTTTAAATAAAGTATCACATTAGATTAAATCGTCTGCCTTTAAAAGTCGAACAGATAATATCTTAAAAAAAGTATCACATTAAGATTAAATCGTTTGTTTTTAAAAATTGAATATGTCACAGCGTATATGCTTTATTCGACGCACGTCACACATATCAAACAAAGATTAGCTATGAGATTATAGAGAATTTTAAGTAAAGTTCTTTTCTATAATCTCATAGTTAATCTTTTTTTATTAATCTTAATTAAAAAAAAAAAAACAGCAAGTTTAAATTTCATTTTAGTGAAATAATATGAATAACTCAACATTTAAAAAATAATTTATACATTTTTAATTTCTAATATATAGGCGAGCGAATATTGTAACATTTTAATTATTACTGAGAAATAACCTAGATATTTGGATAAAATTTATTCTACATACTAAATGATGGTTATGAACGTAAAATGTTGCAAATTATTGTCATTCATGTTGATTTGTTTGTTTTCAGAAAGACGATTGAAGTAATCCGCAGCATGGAGATGATACAGTTCAGTCTCCTGAGTTCTGCAGTATAGATCCAGAAACAAGCAGGAGGAAATGTATAACTCTGAATGGATAAGAATAACAAAAGTTCAGTTCGTTCCCGATTACTTTTAGAAATAAATTAAATCTTAAAGATACAGGGGAGTACTTCATCTTACGATTTCCTAAACCAAACAAATCCACATTAATAGCTAAAGTTTACAACATTACGTCGTAAAATATTAATTGTTACTAAAAAATGACTAAGATACCTGGATAAAGCTTTTTCTACATGATATTTAACTATTATATATATATAATGATGTAAATTACATCTATTAATGCTCGTTTGTTTATTTTCAGGTATAAGTTAGTATACAGAACAAATTTTATATTCAAATACTTCATTATTTCTTAGCAATAATTCAACAACCTCTCTTATATATTCGAGTAACATAAGTATCTAAAACAGAGATTTAAATCTTTTAAAAAGTAGATCCGGCCTAACACTCAAAACCGTTTTGATTTCAATGAAAGAATAAAAATTCAAAGAAAGAAAGAATCGTATACATTTCTGAAGAAATGTGAAACTGCATTGATTGAAAAATAAATAACGCTTGTGTATATCTAGTAAATACTTCGCTAAATGAAGAAATAATTAGTAAATTAAAAAAGTTACAACACAGTTGAAAACACTTCGAAGTCAATCCAAATCAAATACCCTTGCCAAATACAATACTGTCGTAAAAGTGGAGAAGATAAGAGATTTTTATCTTTACATATATTGAAAATGAAAAATTCTGTAATAAGTAATTAAAAATTATTTTGAAAATTTTATAGTTAACAGAAATTTGAAAATTATGGGTAACTCAATTTGATATTCAATAACTTTATTGCCTTTATTGATTAAGGATTATAATTATTTTCCTACTGATACTTTATGCCATATACATACACACATACACACACACACACACATATATATATATATATATATATATATATATATAATATATATCAGACGAATAGAAAAAATATCAAGAAATTTGGAAAAATTGTAAAAAAATTTTGAAAATACAAAAGAAAGGAGAAAAATATATGTAACATTTTAACAGGCTTTTGACTACAAAGCTGAGTAATCATAAAATTATTGAGCTAACTATCCCCATGAACAAAATATATTATTAAAAAATGGTTATAACACCAAAAAAAATATATATTTAGAAAATTTTAAAAATTTAAATGCAAAGGGAAAAAAGGAAGAAAAACACTCAGAAAAAACTTTATATATATATATATATATTATAGAGTTTAAAAACGCTTTATGATTCTGGGTTGAAACGTACACTCCTTTTTTCATTTAAGATTGTTTACTTATTTTGCTGAGAGAGACGTTCAATAAGTCTATTTATTTAAAATTGATAGAGCAAGAGACGTAGCTCTGCCGTCTCGATTACATCGGAAAAGAGAGAATTGTACGGTATATTCTATTTTATAAGTTGTGATATTTCCAGATCACGTGGTATCCGATGAAGGAATCTGAAGGATATTCATGACGACTGTCGGTCTAGTAGGGATTATTTCTCAAAGACTTACACCGTGAGAAAACTGATTCAGCATATTTTATGAGCGTGTGATCGAATAAATAAAATAATAATTTAGAATTACATCAGTAAATGAGGAAAAACTCTTTACTAAGGGGAAACATTAGAAAATTAAATTAGTTTTTTATGATCAGTTGTTTTCTGGATATATATATATATATATATATATATATATATATATATATATATATATATATATATATATATATATATATGGTTGTTTTCAGAAAAACTAATTTTTGAGTTTCAAAGTAAAAGTTAATGCTATTTTGCTTAAATTTCAATGTATTACAAAAAAGGATCACTATTTTAAAAAGTTTGGTGCGTTTTATAAAAAAATTAGTTAAAATTTTTTAATACTGTTTTTAACTTCAAATAATTTTAATATTTGGAAAAATTACGTAAGGCAAAACCAGATTATGTGATTTTTACAATCATATCCATAAAATATCTAAATTCATTTCCACAGGAAATATTTTGGTAAATTAACCTAAAATTCCAATTCACATAAAAGCAATCATTTTGTTTTTCGAAATCGAATATGAAGTACATGCAAAAACACAAAATATATCTACAGTGATTCAGTATCAAATAACTCAGTCACCGAAATTGAGACCATTCAATCATTTCGACAAAGTTTCTTCAAAATGTAAGGAAATGCCTACTTCAAAACATTGAAATACTATAATTTCGGTTACAAACTCTCAAATTACATAGAATCAAGTTCGCAAATTATTTCATTGATTGTTTGCGTTTCTATTATTTTGGTTGAGAAGAGGGTAGAACGTTCGAATGTCAAAGAATACGCAAAAGAAAAAAGATGTTGTTTGCCCTCTTTTGATGGTTTTTCCGCTAACTCTAATTGGGTCGATCTTTTTTTTTTTTTTTTTTTTTTTTTTTGGCCACTTCCGCCTTTCCCACGCTAGTCGCCAATTATTACGCCAAACGTCGCCTGCTGTTTCTTTTTTATTAACCTGAAGATGACATAGTCGAGGAAGAAAAGTGATTTTTTTGTTCCCTAATTAACACTTTCTAGACAAAAACGACATTCTGCTAAATTTTAATTTACAGGTGAACAAATTGCGATTAAACGAAGATGATAAAGAAATTACCAGCTAATTATTGGTAATTTATTCTCTTCACTTTCATTTTTTTTTATTTATTGTAATATCACATGTATACGTCAATGCAAAAAATATTGGAAAATACTGTATGTAAAAGAAATGTACAAAGTTTAAAAATAGTTTTTACTAAGAAGCGAGAATTTTATTTAATAACTCCTTATATCGGAGGTATAAAAGGCATTGTGTCCAATTTTGAAATCTTAAAAGAGAGCAGTTTAAAAGTTCCTTTTTTGAGTTTGATTATTTACAACTTGCTTGTAAATGAATATTGTGAATAAACCTTAATACAGTTTATTCTCTGGTTACTTCTGACTTTTAAATTAAAATACCTTTTTCAAGTCTTATTATTTTTTAAAAAACTTTATTGATCACCATTTTAAAACATGGTCATGGTGCATTTTATCTCCAACATACAGAACCTATCAAGTAATAGAAATAAACTTATGCTGGCGTAAAAAAACTGTCAAAATTGAAAAAGTGTGTTTTGATTTATTCAATTAAAATTCGTTTAAAGAATACAATTCGTTTAAAGTTCCTGTCTACCCGCCATTTTGATTTCGTGGACTTAATGTTAATTGTATGGAATTTCTACTTTAATTCTCACATCTTTACTATTTGATCTATTTAAATGCAATAAAGAGCAAAAAATAATGAATGCTTCTGTGGAATTACTTTTTTCCTCCGATTTTTAAAAATATTTTTGTTCTCATTTTAATGATTCGTTTGTGAGTTTTCCAGTTTTTAAAAAATATTTTTAAATATTTTTAATATTTTTAAAAATTGGAGGAAAAAAGTAATTCCCCAGAAGCACCCATTATTTTTTGCTCAATCAGATGCACTTTATTACATTCAAATAGATCAAGTAGTAAAGATGTGAGAATTAGTAGAAAAAGTAGTAGGAACTTAAGTCGAAATTCCGTAGGATTAACAATACGTCCACGAAATCAAAATGGCTGGGAGACGGGAGCCTTAACCTATTGATTAGTTCTGTGATTCTCAAACATTTTCGATCCACGCTGCTACTTTTTGAACTATAGTTTTACCACGGCGCCCTATCCTTTGTCAAAACATGATTAATCATATGTAAGAGATAAGAATATGACATTCCACAGCGAATGTATGAAGACACTGTGGAACACACTAAAGGAACCAATGGGTAATTGTAATTTATATTTTTAGCTAGAATTTTAAAAAAATTAATACAAGAGAGAGTAAAATTATACAGTATTTCGAAAAGTTATGAGACCGCTAACATGAGTATTATGGTCTTGAAGTTACTAACACGTGCTAACATTTTGTTATTTGGGGCAAATGGCGTCAATAAAAATGCGAGTGCATAAAGTAAAGGATACAGGTAGGTAGGTTGATAAGATTGACATTTTAATACATTATGATTATAATGACTAAATTTAGTTTGTTTAAGGTATATTTACGTATTACTAAGATATATATTTAATTTAATATTTTATTGTCTGCTTTCTTTTAATATCCGAACAGAATATTATCATCTAATTTAATAATTCATCGTTTGCTATTGTTTCAATATATAATTTAATAATTAATTTTTACAGTAAAATAAGCTGTTTTTATTCTGCCTTTTATTAACATTGGCAACCTTTTTGTACTTTGAAATGTTTTGCTTGTGAAACAAAAATGCATTAGGAATTTTTTAAAAATATTTTCTTTTTTCAATAGTAATTGCTTCTGTGGAGCCTGGGGTCAGAAGTATGCTTGCTATAAGCTAATTAATATTCATCTTGAATAAATATACTTTTTTGAAAGCTTAATGGGGAAAAAAAGGAGGAGGGACGTTAGCACATGTTAAAATAAAATTAGCAGAGTTAATATCAATTCGCCCCTTCTTTTATGGAGAAAACACCGCAAAGAACTTTGATATTGCCCTGAGTAGGCATTACTTATATTCTTTAGATTTCTTTAACTTATTCTAACCATTCCAAATATCTTCATTGGGTAAATTTTTGGATATCCTTATAATGAATTAATTACATTGGGAGTAAGAGACGCAATTATTCATTAACGATTAGTCAAAATCTGATTCAAATATTTGAATAATTTATAAATGAAATACATAATACATATGGAGTGATTAACTTAATTAGTCCCTAACATATCATTTGAAAACTGATAATAAGGCCTACTTATCTTGTAGATTCTAAATAGCAGATTTCTAATGATAAGATCCAAATTAGGTATACACACTCTGAACAATATCTTAAGCTTCCCGAACCTCTACAGCGTTCCTTTGACTCCCTATAATTCCTCTGTCTACTAATTCCCTTTTCTTGTAATTTTTTTAAGTAGTAAAGTTCATTTACATATACCCCGGTTCTTTCACAAGGCGAGGTTCTTATATTAAATATCACAGTAAAGCAGTCCCAGAGGTTAGTTACAATGAAATGTGTGGGAAAATCTGCTCCAGCCAGAACTCACACACGAGCAATCTACAACAGATTTTGTTCCTCCCCTTTCGGAAAAATATTAAAGTTTAAAAGAAAGGCATAGTTCCGATTCTTTTCTCTAGCGTTACATATCTTTGATTTTAAAAATCTTTTTCACTTCCTTAATGCAAGTGAACGATAATTCTTAAGCACAGAATTTGAAACTTTAACTCTGAGAGTCAGTTCTGGGATCATCATATATTGATAATTAAAAATGACGTTGAATTATGAATTGTACAACACCATTAGTGTGCTTGAAAGGACTTTAAATATAATTATAATAGCATTAAAATGTTAAAGATGTAAAAGAAAGGTTCATGATATATCGAATTTTTCTTTCCACTTTTTGTACAAATTATGAAATATTCTTAAATTGTTGTTCGATATTTGGTTGATAAAAATGAAATAAAAAATTGAAGAAGCAATAAATTTGCGTAGCAAGTATATAATCCATAAATTAGTAAATTGCAATTTGACTGTAATTAATTTATTTTGTCCGTACTATGTGTATACTGCATTGACTTAGACTATAAATATTCACACACACACACACATATTGAATATAAATAATAATAACTTTTGAAAACATTCTTCGTGAAGATATCTCTACACTCCGAATAAAATTTAATTAACACATGTTAGGTATTTGCTTAATTAAGTAACCGTGAGCAATCTTGAAAAATACAAAAAAATTTCTAAAGTATTATGGTCACGGTAACCTAAGAACGATATTGGCTTATATTAAAATGTTGTGGAATTTAATTTATGAAAACAAAGCAAGTCTTCGAAAGACAAGGGACGATATTTTTCTCCCTTTAAATGTAGAACATTACTTTTGAATAATTACGTAGCTATATTTCATTTATTTCCCTACAAATTATTTCCAAAAAAAGGGGGTTGTTCTAAAATAATTTTAATTCGGGAAAAAAAATAATTGATGTAATACTGATTACCATAAATAATTGCTGCTTTTGGGGTTTGAAAAATCATTGATTATTACGTTTAGTAACTATTATAGAAAGATTACAGGAGGGTTGTTCAAAAAGTACCCGTGTTATAAATGAACAATGGGGTATCAGGAATGGGAAATGGTAATTGGACAGTTAATGTAGTACTATTCACAGGTCATTTATTCTTCCTCTAATTTCCTGAGTGTGGCACCCTTCGCATCCAAGGAGATTGTCGCCATGATACTTCCGACCGATGGGTTCATCTTCGCCTTCTCTGCTGCATCGGAAACAACCCACTGTTTTGATAGTTGCTTTGTCTCTGGGGCAAAATGATGAATCCAGGTCTCATCTTAGATGAAAACTCGACACAAAATGAACAATGACTACTAATCCCGGCTGCAATGAAATTTTGCAAGCAGCAAATGGCAACAATTATTTTTTGGTAGCAAATAGTTGCTAGACCAAAACTACCCTATGATTAAGTCTCAAATCTTTAAGGCGCTATTTAACAAAGGACAGCACACAAAAATATGGTAGCACTAACTTAGCTTATAAAAGCCAACTGTTGCAAAAAACAGGTGCTTTTTAAGCCAACCTCGCATGTCTGTTATTAATTAATTATACATCATAATACTTTTTTAAGTTACATAATGTTATAGTCTAGACATAAAATGGTATTCACTTGAAATTTGAATTTTCACATATTGATGACAAATATGTTTATGGGACAATTGCAATATAAAGAAATTTTTTGAAGAAGATAGTATCACAATAACAATACAAGATGTATTAAGGATAGTTTAGAAGCATTGTTTCGCGCTTTAATAGAAAACAATGCCTTTAAAGAAGGAAGGTTGTCTCAAACTCCAATTTCTTTTTGTAAGTCTTTGAAATTCAGCGTAAAGAATAATCGAAAATCGCATAATTCAGTTTCTGGAAACAAGTGTAAAAAACATTCTTTATCAGGTATAATCTAAACATATAGGTTAATTGTTTATTAACGTCCCTTAGTAAGCTACACTTTTTGGCGACTGACCTCGTAATTTTTAGCCAAAGTAACGAGACGATAACGACACCTGAGCTGGGATCCCATTCTCTAAAGTCCCTAATAGCGCCAACGTGAGAGTTTTGAGCCCCAACAGATTTAATATGCATCAACTACACTACACAAAGATCTTCGTAGAAGAATATTGCGAATAGATGTGAGGATTATCCTTCATTATTTAATTCTATTGCCATATATTTTCTTCTAATTGCACGGTCAATAACTATTGGACTCCAATTGAAGATACGCAAGAGCAAGATAAAAAACTTTATTTATCAATGAAGAATATATAAGGTCGCTCTCTCACTCGAATCCTACTTAACTCACCAATTCTCGATTATGATCAACGAATGAAGGCTTAGCTTGCCAATTCTCTCGTTCTGATTCAACCACTGCGAAGTAACAACCAATTCTTATCATAGAAATAACGGAAATTTTTCTGCAGTCGAAAATATTAACTGCGATATTTTAATACAACTTATAAATATTTATCAATGTAACATTATTCTCTTTCTCACTTCATTTTCTTCTCAATTCAATTTCATTTATATATTACTATCTCTAATTCAATTCAATGCACTTCTTATATTCATCTCATTTGCCTAATCACGTTTCATTTTGGTTGAGAAAAAACTGTAATTTTACGCAATTTAAATTACTATAAAGTCGCAGAGGTTAGTGAAAAGAAAATCAGGTATATCTTAACGTCACGTAGTGATTTAACCCTTTCGGGCTTTGATCTCCGATATTGCATTGCAATAGTAAAACTGAACTTTTATCAACGATTGTCCAGGAGCTTAAAAAACCTATAAGAATTTATAAGTTTAAGATAGTAAAACTTAAACATTACAAGGAGGAATAATCCTAAATTTATTTATAATAATGATGGTGATGAAAATCATTTTAATAAATAATAAGAAAAATATTTTAATAATAGTAGAGAATAATTTAATTTTAAAAAACATTACTTCATTTCAGGAGCAAAGCACTCTGTGAAACTGTTAGAATAGTGGATGGAAGGAGCTAAACCAACCCCATCAAGGATTTTGGAAGAGCGTTAGCCTTCAGTTAGTCTTTGAAACAGTTCGCTACTCTAGTTTTCAGGGGCTACCACAATCCTCGGAAATTCAAATTAGCCTCAGAGTTTTTGCAAAGCTTCATGAGAAAGTTTTACAAGCCCAGCCGGAATGTCATCCTCGTCATTTATCCATCATTCAAATTTGTGAGGGGTTTGGAAAGTAACGCCTCGAGAATTTCCTTAGCAGCATTAATACTAACAAACGTACTCCAGAATCTGACTTATGCTGGATTTCCCAAAATTTGAATTGTACTCAATGCATTCAATAGTTTTCTTTTTCTCTTACCTTATGGACTTAATATTTGTTTTCAGATCTAACATTATAGTTATGCAATGAAATATTTAAGATAATTCTTAGAATTACATTCCAAACTCGACTGAGTTTCAATTTTACGACTATTTTCAGTGAATACAGTCGGATTCCGTTATCTCTCAGTAGTTGGAGTCCATCGTTTCTATGCCGAGGTACAATATTAGCATAAATTGAGCGATGATTTAAAAATTCAACATCTACATGAATTTTCTACGTTAAGTTTACATTCTTTTTACATTATTTTTATTTATGAAGGAAATCATTTATTAGAAAAATCATTATAAGCCATGAAATTTGACCGATAAAAAGGGTTGCTTAGCTTATTTCACTGAGCGCAAGAGTTTCAAAATTATCTCTTGTAACAAAACAAAACAAAAAAAAATAGAGTCCAAATTGGAACATTTCACATCTAAGCATTCAAATTCAAAAATAGATAAATAAATAAAGAGTGCTGAAATGGTCGACTTTCTCTAAGTTCCAAACTTTCAAAGAAAGCGCTTCAATGATAACCAGTGCTCATCTCCGCTTTGCCGGATTCTTATCTCCTCTCTTTTGGAACGAAATTCGTCTGTATCTTACGATCAGGGGACTTGCGATCCTTAGTCCCTTCTTCCTCTTGCCTCTGACATTTAAAGTGTAGACTTTTCCCTGCTCTTTTTGCTGCTTTGTATTTTGTTCTCGTTACTTTTCTAATTCTGCACTTGGACTTGGAGAGAGATCCGATTTCACGACTGTCACCTCGTTTTAAAACTCTTGATCTTTAGCATTTCTAAATTTCTTAAGGTTCCCCATTAAAGTTATCTGAGGAAGGAACACTTAGATTTTTTTTTGTGCTTATTTCATCTTTCGCTTCGTTGCCATGTTTCATCCACAATTAGTGACGGTTCCGTTCTTTCGCTCCCTCTTTTTAACTCAGGTCTCTGCTCTTCTATTTTTAAATTATTTTTTTGCTTCCTCTCCTGCCCCTCTTTCGTTTATATGCTTCTTTTATTTCTGGCTCTTAAAAGATTCTTACTGTATTCCTTACTGTATACTGTATTTCTCTCATTCGTGAGATAAATTTGCTACTACAAACTAGACTGTTTATCTCGCGATATATAAAATAGAAAGGAAATAGAAAGGTATCAATGTCTTGCTTTAATGGAAAATCCCGATGTTATCCGCAAGAAGATTCATCTGAAACTCATAAAAAGGAAGCCATAATAAAACCACGAGTGAACTGGGTCCGACTGTTACACAACTCTGCAGCGATAGCATTAACTAAGATGGATTGAAGAGCCCCAATCAAGAATTTTTTTTAAAAAATAAAAGTTATAAGTAATTTTACGAATAATTCAGAAGATAAAGAATTCAAGGAACAAGATAATTGTTGCGTGAATAGTAACTATCTTCAGCATATTAATCCCTAATAGGATGAAATGAAACGGCACTGATTTTACTTTTAATACGATTGACTTACTCTACTTATTTATGCATGTGATTTCTCCTATATTATTAAGTAATTATAAATATAATGATCATTCTTGACGCTACCAGCCACGGCATAATTATTATTAATGAAGTTTTGATTTTTTTAACACATACCAAAGTATTAACCACTTGAGCATTATTAATATTTCCATATTTTAAATAAGGACTCGTCTCCTCATCAGAAAAAGGAAATAGATACTTGTGCGGTGTTTTCAAAATTCGATTCTAGACTGAACTAGTTTGATTTACTTTGAAATTATTTAGTTTTATTATTGTCGCACTCAAAAATAACAGTAGTGAGTAAGGTAGCATTTTAATATGGCGAAAGAACTAAAATTGGCTATGTTGCGCTAAATTGTCGCATACAGCTCCCAAAAACCCACATCAGCACGCCAAATAGAGCGAGAGTTACGCCAAACAGGAGACCATGGTGATACTGATATTTTATTATATTTTTTTGGCATGTGTGTAAAGCTAGTGCTCAAGCGAGAGTTCCCTGGGAGTTTTGACGTATTCGGTAACGTCGCAAAGACGATATTAGAATATAAATCATATTACGTAAAGTAATTATCTCATCAATAATTCTATGTAAATTAACTTACCTCAAAATATTAAGTTGTATACCAATTCAAATGAGTCGTCACTTTCTTTATATCAGAGTATTGTGTCAGTTTAAGACACAACCATGTTGTCCTTTTTAGTTAATTACACAATAAAGAAACAAAATTGCCAGGAAGATGTACTCGGAACAAATAATGCATACATGTGATCCAGACATTTGCAAAAATATGGAAAGTGGTAAAAATTGGTTTCCAAGTAAAAAAGTATAAAATAGAGAATGATTGCTAGGGTATCCTGGAGGCGCGTCACCTGTGTTCATTAAAGACAGTTAACGTCATGGAAGAGAAAATGCTCACCAGGGAGTCATGATTCTCCCACTTACCAAAAACAACATGAGGGGGTTTGATGATGAATTTTGTAATTTTGACATTCGTTCAAATGACGTGGGTGTTTCACCTGATGTGATACCCAACTAGTCTAATTTCCATATCTTGTAATCTAAGGATTTTCAGGTCTGACAGATTTAACGTGCGTTAATTCTTGTACTCGACGCTTTATTAGTATAAGTAGGATTCGATTAAAATCACCCGCGACGACCTCGTAACCATGACGTCTCGGTTACAGGAGCCTTTTAAAACGATGAATAGTCGTTTAAATAAGAGTGCTCTACGAGATTCGACAAACGTTATCTAAGATGTAATTTAATACTTCAAAGAAAGGGCTATATCTTTTTTTTCTTTCATCCAACATGTAATTAATTTTTAATTTTTCTGCAATTTTAAAATTTCTGTATTTTTGTAAATTTTTAATCTATTTTTTTTTCTCGTAATTTTTTTTACTATCGAAATGTATTTCTCTTGCAGCATGGTAAAAAGGAATTTAAATTGTTTGAGTATTCATAAAAAGCACTTCTTATTAGTCACTAAAGAGACATTACATTTATATTATGGCAAATAAGTGACAAACACTCAGTTTTGGATTATATATCGAAGTCACACACGCAATTAAATAATGTATCATTACAAGAAACAGTAATTGATTAGAGAGGAACAGCTAAGCTTATTTTTAATAAAACATCTTGAGTTATATAATACATAATTAGAGAAATAATTAAAAATGATATGTATGTTCCCCACACATCAAGTTGTATCACAAATAAGGATCCAAATTCCTGTAAGTGAAAGTAAAAATACTTATATAATCATTAAATTATCAAATCGGCAGCAATTCAAATTTTTACTTATATAAAATATTTGGATTATTTTAGTCCCTTACTTCTTTATTTTACCACAACTCTGACTGAAATATATATTCTTTAATAAAAGTTATTTTTTGGAAATTAATTTCATAAAACTTCAAATGCTTATATTTGATATTATGAATATTATATTAATCCACCTCAATATGGTTCGAAACCTTAACAAAAATTTCTGATTTTAATTTTTCGATTTAGGTCTTTTGACTACTTCCTTCAACCCAAAATAAATAAATCTCAGAGTTTGATACTGAAATGGGCAAAATAAATTTTTTACTAGTAAGATCTTAGTTCTCTTAAAGCTTTATAATTCCATTAAATGAGATTATTTTAAATGAAATTCCTCACAAAGAAACTTTAGGATACTCAGAATAAAAATTTTATACCTATGAGATTCATGATACTTGTATATCAATAAATGGTAGCCTGTTATTTACAAAGCATATTTTGAATATGTTAGCAGCGTTTGAAAAAGTAATTTTTAACTTCAATTTTCCGAACTGACTTTATAATAGATTTAGTTTTTATTAACGTCGCACTAGAAGCTACACGAGGAATATTGGCGACAGAAGAATTTTGAACCTCGGTCAAGTGACGAGACCGACACCTGAGCTGGCACTCTCCTCTCCAAACTTCAACACCACGCCTACGGGAGGACTTTGGACTCTGACAGATTTAACGTGCATCAGCCCCGGCTACTCTGCGGGTCTTTGGTGGCCAAGGATCGAACCCGCGATTGAAAGAAAACCGCCTACCGCGAATCCGAAGCTATGATACTAGGCTACCGCGGCCGACTTTATAACAGAAATATATGTAAGTAAATTTACAGAGAGTTTATCAAAGAGTATCTCAAGTTTGAAGAACTACTATTACAAAACTAAAGAAGTTACAGCTTTTTCGGGAAAACTTATCACTTGAGAGTTGAAAAAAATATAAGCACTGAATGTGACCACTGCCAGTAACATGAACAATATCCAGTCGATAAAAGAACTTGTTCCACACAATTTCAGCATGTTCTACGTTTTAATGGCTACTGTTATTCACTATTTTGGTTCATCACAGTTCGCCGGTAATGACGGAGTATAAACGTTTTCTTTTAAGTAATCCTCACCCATTCAAATCCCAAAGATTTAAATCAGGGTTTCGTGGGGGCTACGGATTAAAAGCAATGTTGTTATCTGTTCTGAAACAATCCTTTGTAACGGCACGAACAGATACGACGATATAGAAGATTTTGAGAATGCGACTGATTTTCAAACCACACGTTACAACTGGCACACGCTCTTACCCAAATTGATAAAAACCAGAGAATTAATTTTTACAAGTTTGCCCTTAACGAGTTCGATAAATGATTATTCATTTGTATCTAAGCTTGTCTTTGGCGAGATGAAGCAGCTTTGCATACCGGCCACAAAGTTAATTAACATAATGCTCATATATGGGGTTCAACAACTGTTAAATCGGAATGCGATTCGCCGAAGATTAATGCGTTTTGAACCATTGCGCAAGAAAATCTTTTTCTGCATTCGTTTTTCACGAGTCCATTGTTACTGGCATTACTTAATTGGATATTTTACAGTTTTGGTTGTTTTCATAGAAGTTAGGAACTTTCATTTTCCGACAAGATAAATTTTGTCTCACCGGATATTGTTCGTATTTCTGGTTGTGGTCACACTGAAAACTTATAATTTTTAAACTTTAAAATGTCGATCATAATTTAATTTGTCTAAAAAGTCTGTAACTATTTTAGTTTAGTATATTCGTTTGTAATCACCTTTGTGTGGGTGGGTAAATCATCAAAATTTGTATATTGCCTTTTGCAAGAACAGATATAAAAATAATATTTTAAGTGAAAAAGCATTCATGCATAAGATTAAACTCTTTCACTCTGAGATACTCAACATTTTAAAAAGTATTCATTTCCGGTATTTACCGATTTTTATTGAAAAAAATAAACGAATTATGAAACCAGGAAGCTTGTCACTAATTTTCCTTCAGTATTACAAATGCTCCTAAGTAACTTTTTGCAGAATCCATAAATATTCGAATTTGTCTTTTCTCAATATTTTTAATTTTTATATTTTTTAATGTAATCAATATTAAATACGTACACGTATCCATACATAGACAAGAAATCTTAATATATCTTCAGATCCGGAGGTAGATTACTTCTGTTTACAATGGAATCGAATCGCATATATTGTCTTGATTACCTTAAATACCATATTTTAAGTAATTGTAATGGGCTTCTACGCATAAATTCAACTAGATTTCAAAATTATGAAGTATTTTTGTATGAAAATTAATTGAACTTGGCACTCCAGACAAAGTGATATTCTCGTTCTATTTGTAACGCGGTCGCCCTTCATTATTAACTTTCCAGACATCATAAAACTTTTTTAAATTGTCAATAAGATTACAATTCCAACTGAAGAGATGTTGAGAAATGGATACAGTTCGTTAATTATCTTCACGTAACATGTAAGGAAGGCCCTACTCTCTCTCTTTCTCGAATATCTTAAACCCTCCTAAATCCTATCTTATGTTTAAACAATGCAGTTGTAGTTTACCAACTCACTCTCATCGAGTGAGACATATCTTGGATATAGCAGATTCTATTCCTTTTATCTAATCAGGAATCACTTCTTACTAATTCTACTACAAGTGATCAATCCCGACAATTAATTAATAATCCCTTAATTAATGTTTTTTAGCCCAGTTGACTTAAAAGCATCTCTTTCAGTTTCTCGTTAACACCTGTCTCTCCCTCTTCATATAACCTTCAAATCTATATTTCGCTTATGTATAACTATCCCTAATTCATTTCATTCTGTTTCTCATTTTCATCTAAATGGCCTAATCACGTTTCATTTGGTTGGGAAGGAGTCAGAACTTATTGCAGTTCAAACTGCAAAAGTCACCCAAGTTAGTGAAGAAAAAACCACGAATAGTATCGCGTCACAAAACGACAAAGGCTTAAGATTACTAGATCCGTGGATAATATATCTCCAGCAGCTCTACATCTATAAACAATCGCAACATTTTTCTATATTTTATTAAGTCCCCATTCTTTCCCCCTGAGTCTTAATTGCTTATGTAAATGAGAAGAGATATTCTGCTATTTTGCGAATGTTTTTAAAGCCTTCTGTTTATGGCAATGGCCTACATTTCTGTAGTTTAAAAAGACAGGAAAATAACTAAAAAAAATCAACTTTTTTTTTATAGTGTGAAAATTGTCACGTTTATTTTAAAACTTCATTCAAAACATATTTAATGAGCTGAAACGGTGCGAGATTATGGATACTGACTAATTATACTTTTTTAAAAAAAGGAAATAAGCTCGTGTGTTTAATTTTACAGTACCTATAATTAACTCTCAAACAATATCACCAAATATAATGTTTATATAAAACGGTTCAAATATACACAGATTGATGATAACTCAAATAAATGCATTTAATAAATGATGGTAAACATTTCTTTAGATGTCATTTTCGCGTAAATATTAAATTTGCATAAAAGATTGTGATTAATTATGATGGTGTGAAATGCAAATAATAAATTTAAGGAATATGTTTTTTTTTTGAATTCACGCCTATGTTCAATTGCAATGAGATTCAAATTTATATATGTGTAAACTACTCAATAAATTAAATACTAGCTAATTTTGCAGTCATGTATTATCTTAATACAAACGGGTGTAAAACAAGTGATCGAAGAATTAAGAGAAAGTGCTTAATTCAGAAAAATATACGAAACAGATTTGAAACTAACTATTAAAACCTTGTGGGAAAGTAAATTCAATTCTACAGGGTAAAAACTAACAAAAAAAGCGCAGAGTCAATGTTTTATATTAATGTTTTACCTGTACGTATATATGTGTGTGTGTGTGTGTAATTTTTATTTTCTTTGTTTAATGTATGGGGTTTTCTATTTATAACACATCGATCAATAACTCCCGAGTCTAACATTGAAAAGAACATTTTTTTTGCAAAATTTTTTTTATTCATCAACATAACACATTTTGTTAATCACCTTTTTGAATGATACAATCGTTCCAACGCTTTTCCAAATCTTTTCAACACACACACACACAATTTTTTTTTTTTTTTCTTTTTTCTTTTTTTGCAAGAAATCTTTTTTGTTGCGAGTAAATAGCGATAAACAGCTTTCTGAATCATCGACTCGTTGCTGTTTTTGTTTCATCGAAAGCAATCGCGGCACCCACTTGGAAAAAACCTTTTTCACTTCACTTCAAAAAACCTTTTTCCTGGTCCGATCGACTTAAAATTTTGACACGTTTCAAGCAAAGGTTAGTACTCTAGAAAGACCTGGTTACTGGTTTACTACGAGCGCCATGTCTGGGTTAGTCTCGGGAGTTATTGATCGATGTGTTATATATATTTTTCAGTTTCTAATGTTACTTGGTCTTATGTGTGTTTTTGATATATTTTATATTATGGTAGTTCCATGTCTTTTGAAGGTGAATTTAGAGCCTTTAATACCAGTTAAAACCTTCAAATACGCTGTAAGCAAGATTCAGAGTTTACAAATGTTTTACATCATTTTCTTTCTTTGTTTATTTCACCTATTTGTTTTTGAAACAAAATTTCATGCCTAAATTTGTACTTATGCTTATTTAGAGGTTTATCTTTTTGCTTGGCTTATTTTCTTGTTTTCTTTCAATTACATTCTTTTTCTTATTATTTGATGGTAAAACTTTTTTTTTTCTATTTCTGTTATAAAAAAAATGTACTCATATTTTCTGCTATAACTTAAAGAAAAATGGGTAATCTTAATAATTTTGAGGAATTCTGGTTAGTTAATTTAGTTTAGGTAATTTTTAAATTCATTTAAACTATTTTAATGTGTGTGTGTGTGTGTGTGTGTTTATTCGGTTCCCATTGACTCATCTGACATCTTGAGGATGGTATGCATGCATTTCTGACTTTTAATTAATCATAGTATTTTATTTGATCTTGATATGAAATTCAGGGATGCTGAACAATTTAATAATTTTAAGAAAATGTCAAACCCTGACACAGCAGCGCGCGATGTGTTCACTTCTAACTCAGCATAGTTACATGAAAAGAGACAGTTTGGCATAGCCAAAAACTTTAGTACTTTAAAAAAGCGGATTTTCTCTAATTCTCAATAATTCGACATTCAAGAGAGGCTAGGGAGGCTTTACATGCAAACAAAGATTCGCGTGATTCGAAAGTGAAAGTTACAAGAGTTTTCTGCTTGAAAAGAGTAGGTGCAAAAAATAATAAATTTTAAAAAAGATAGAATATAAAATTTAGTTCAGAGAGGGATAATATTATTTACTGAAAAGCTTCATTTACAAGACTTATTATAGAATTATTTTCATAACTTTTCGGAATCATGGAAGCATTTCGGAACGCAAATTTTACTCTTTATATTTGTTTCTGAATTTTCAATTAATGTTAAGTAGGATTTTTCTGAAAAAAGTATTTTCGGTAAGAAATTGAACAGCAGTCTCATTGTTCAGTCTTTATCCAATTCTTTCAATATTAAATTTAGTTCAAACGTATGTTCATTACACCTTTAAACTGACAGAAAACTGCCATATGAACATTTTATGATGGCGATGAAAAATTTCGTTTTCATCTTCATAGAAACACTCCTCGTCCCTTTGTATAGAAAAATTTCTTTTAGTTTTAAAACGTGTAGCCAATGAGGAGGAAATATTTTTAAACATTTTTTTTTCGCCTTACAGAATAGATTAAAAACAATTCGTATTCTTCGAATTCTTTATATGTATTTTTGATGAATAATAGTTATTATTGCAATTAATAAACAGACTATTATGTTTCGTTAAAAAAAAAAAGTGTGTAGCAATTATGTTTGCATTCCTTTTTATTACTAGAATGAGTAGGAGTCAAGGTTTATAATGTAAGAGCCAAATCTGTCGATTCTGCGCCAAACATGTTTTTCTGTGATCTAGACTTTGAAAATGAAAAAAAAGGTAAAAACTGACTGACACGAAGAACTGTAGAAAATGGCGAAGAATTGGGTATATCATTGGGGGTGCATCCCCCGTGTTTATAAAATACAATACCCCACGGGGAAAAAAATATCACTAGGATTCCTCGGGTCTTGATGCTCGTACTTAAAACTTAAAATAGATAAGCCTTTGAGGGTTTTATTACGGAAAAAGCTCTCAAATTTAGGAGAGGGAGCTGCGTATACTTGAGATTAAGAGCAAATTTATTTTTGTAAACTATTGCCATTAAATTTTGAAGAGATACATACTCTTAATGACATCGTAAGGATGTAATGGTATAAAAATAATCGTTAGTAAAATATCGAATTGCATTTTTAACAAAAATTTCGAAAGATTCCACATTTTCAGATTTGAAGAGAATATTCAAACTTAGTTTAAAGGAGGTGGACACAAGTTCGCAATGAGTGATGCACGAAGTTACATCGTAAGGTTTTAGATATTACTAAGAAATAATCGAAACATCTGGAAAAATGTATTCTGCAAATTTATTCATTTTTCAAGAACATCCGATTACCTGTCTGTTCTATCATCATAAATGTCATTCTTACTATAAGATCTAAATTTCAATTCATGCTCAAGCGAATACCAAGTAAATAAAACAGTCAATTATGATTGAAATGTTGTTTTTATTGATCCTCTAACAGGGAAAATGCTCACAAACAGTTTACTTTCACTTTCCTCGTGTACTATCAAATTCTGTAATTTATCAAAGAAAAAGGCTAACTGGAATACGATGCAAGTACCTTCCATAATAGCTCCTATAGCACCAAGTCGTATTCTCACCAAATCTGCTTTGCCTCACATCAACACTTCGCAGATCACCGTACCCTTAATAATCTTAAATTTAATTCGCTGTTGCTTTTATACTGATTATCTCTATTCATTCACTTCCAAAGTTTACTTAATTTGCATCACGCTTCTTTTGGAGGAGCTGGGAACATAAATATAAAATCAGAAAGAAAATCAAGATGTTAGGAAATTTCAAAATTTGTACTTGAAAATATAACTTTATTAAATAAGGTATTGTCAGTGTCTTGAATCCATGTTCATGAAACTTCTGATTTTTGTCAGCAGAAATCTGAATTAAATGAGATATTACATCATCAGGGTTATTAAAAACTGTACCATTTAAGAAGTTCCGCTTGCAACGGAACAAATAGGAATCTGAAGGCGTAAGGTCATGGCTATATGATGGATGTGAAAATACATCGCAAACTAGTACCAATAATTTTTGGCTAGTGACCAAAGATGTGTGAGGCTCATGTTGGAAGATAACATTCTTACGATTTGCAAATTCTGGTCGTTTTTCTCAAACAACATCACTCAAACACATCTACTTTTGTTTTAACCGAGTTGTTGAACGTAGATGTTTGAATTAACCGTTTTGTTTTTTCGGTAGGAATTCAAAGAGCAGAATTTTCCTTTTGTAATCCCACCAGACTGATGCCATCTTTTTTTTGTGAAACTCAGCTTTTAATATTGTCTGCGCTGGCTCACCCTGCATCATCCACGATCTTTTTCTATTAAAGTTGTTATAAACTATCCAGTTCAATACCAGTAATCAGTCGTTTCAGAAATAGATAATTTTCGTTGTGTTTCAGAAGCGAATCGCAGATGCTAATGTGTTGCGTCAAATGAATTTCCTTAAGCTGATGAGGGAACCACAGCCAAAATGTTTTATTTATTTTTAATTTTAATGCATGCATGTATGCGATACGTATAACTTCTCTACAATCTTTCCTGCTGTGCTATGAAGAATTGAATTAAGAATGGTCTTGATATAGCTATTTCGACGGACAGATCGTTGTGCACTTTTGAGTAAAAAATCACCAAAGCAAAATTTGGCAAATCAATTTCGACACTACCTTTCTTTCAAGGCTTCATTCCCATATACGATATAAAACTTCTATGCTTGCAATGTGTTCCTGTCTATTTGGAAATAATACTATAAAATATGTCTTAAAGAGCGCTTTGTTCTTCCATTTTTAAATTGGGAACTAAAAACGAAACTGAAAAAAAAAAACTGAACGGAAACATTTTCTAACTAATTAAAAGTGGAAACCCAAACCACAAGAAAACAATATAGATTAGATGCTTTGAAATCGTTGACAAAACAAAAGAATATGCTAAAGTTATCTATCGACAAAATCCGCAATCATTGTGTTGCCAACCCAATAGTTCTTATCTCATTTTAAACTTTATTTGTGGTTTTAGGTTCAAGAAATTCTGCTCCGTAGTTGATAGATTTCTGTTCAATGACTCTCCAAATCACTAATCTTTAACATTTTTAAAACTCTTTCAAAACTCTCTCTTACGCAATTTTTATTCACAATCTGTTCCATTGCATTTTTTTCACTCTGAAATTATCGAGAAATGAATAAGAATGTCTGAGATAAACTGTTTAACAATTGAAAAACCTGATCTGTTCCACTTCAAACACAATAGATTCATTTTATTCTACATTAGTATTATTACTGGGTCGATGAAATGAGGTCAGAATATCCAATGGTCACAGTAATGAATTTAAATTTCAAAGGCCTGTTTCTTAAAGGGAAAAAAAAGCAAAGTTTTGTATGACATTCATTGTACTGAAAGACGTTATAGACTAGATTAAACAAAATATTAATTATTATATTGACATTGAAGGCTCTTGAAATGCTATACATTTTGCTCATAATATTATCACACAAGAACTTTTCTTAAATTACACGCTAATTTTTATCCAAATTCATGTGAAAAGTATTGCATCATTTCATAAGAGATACCATTAGAAATAAAAGTAACAAGTTTGAAGTAATTGTTACTACGATACTTACGAATGATTTTTAAAAATGGTTTAATTTTTAATCAAATTTTAAAAAAATATATAAATTATATAAAATATTTTAAGAAGACATGTAATTTATTGATTATTTATTTATTGATGTCACCACTTTAAAGCTACATGAAGGCTACTGGCGATGGACATCGTAATTTTGAACCTCGGTCAAGTGACGAGAACGATACCTGAGCTCCCACCTTTCTCTCCAAACTTCCACACCACGCCAAAGGAAGCAGAATCTAATTTTTTAACTGCATCGGCTCTGCTACATGCCGGGTCTTTAATGACACCAGGACTCGAATCCACGATTCGACGGAAACAACGCCACCACAAGTATGTAATCGTGACCTCTAGGCTATCGCGGCCACATTTTATGATTGCAAGAAACGGGATCAAAAAATGGAGTTGATAGAATGGCAAAAGCACACTTTTTCTGATGTTGTATATGCAAATTTATGCGGAAACAGTGAATTGAAAGTTGTTAATTTCGTTTTCTAATAAATTGTAGTTGTATTGAAATCATCCCATTCCATGATAATTTCATTTGATTAGTGCTCAGTTAAATTTTAATTAACTTAATTTTACTATTTTAACTTTTATCTGGGAACATTTCCTGAAATTTTTCATCTAAATTTGTTGATACTGAAGAATCTTAGTAGGCGTTTAAAAACACATTAATTATTTTTCTTTCTTGCATTATATAATTATGATACAAATTCGTAGAATAATGGTCTTTTTTACCTCTTTACAGAATATTGCTAATAATAATTGTTAAAAATTATCGATTTTCCTCATTTTCAAAATGGACTTAAACACTCGAAAAAAAAAAGTCTATTGCACTGAAAATCTTTCATCTAATTTCATAATCATCTTAATTCATTTAATTATCTTAATTTAATCTTTTAATCTTTCATTTAATTATCTTAATTTAATCTTTTAATCTTTCATTTAATTATCTTAAACAAGTTTAAGAAAACTTAAACTTGTTTTTCCTGTAACGTGGGTTTAGGTTGCTGGAAATTTGACACGATAGTTCAGAGTTTATTCTAACAAAATGTCTCTTTAGAAACTACTCCACACCCTCCCTTTGTTTACTTTCTTTCACTTCGCACTTTTTGAAAGACTTTGAAAGTGAAACTAGACGCGTGGAACGATAAGGAATTTGAGTCGCAAGCAGGAAATGGAGAAGTCAAACAGCATACTAATGGCAGTAACACCCTTGTGCAAACATTAAACCGAAATCTTAAATTAATGTTATCGCGTGATATTTATTTAGGTCGTTTTATAAAATGAAAATTTGAGAAAGAAATATTGACAGAAGCTTTTAGAACTAATTCTGCAAACATTATATGAAGGTGATGTACATAATATCCTATAAAAATAAGATACTTTGACATAGAATCTTATTAACTCAAATAACAGGATTCCAAATGAAGAAATGACAAAAACAAGATTAAAAGACTGTCAGAAATATTTCAAATATATTTTTGACTAAGTCTTATTTGGTTATTAATAAGAAAAGCATGCAGTACGAAACTTTTTATCCTTTCATATTATAAATTAGATTATTTTATTTTACAATATAATGAAATTCCAAAAAATGGCAAAGGAATTAAGAGTGATAAATAAATGAGGGAATTATATATATATATATATATATGTGTGTGTGTGTGTGTGTGTGTGTGTGTGTGTGTGAATGTGTGTTTGTGTGTGATAACATTATTCTGAACGTATTTTAGGAAAACGTGTAATTTGATAGTTTCTTTAATTTTTAATAGTATTTAAAAATAATTACAAAAAATTGAATCGTATTTTCTGTATTCATTTACAAATTAAACAGATATAGATTTCTAGAATGGGATTAACTATCAAATACCTAACTTAGAAAAGTTTCAAGTTAGATATTTGATAGTTAATCCCATCCCATTAAAAGTCAAGAGATACTAAAGTAAAGAATTTGATTGTTCGATATACATAAGTAATAAAATAGCAAGATTTTCTGAATGAAAAGAAACCAATTAAAATCGACAAAATGAAAAAAGAGAGAGAGAGAAAGTTTAAATGCTACAATTCACAAAGTTTTACATTATATGAAATCTTAAGTCAAATTGCGTGAACAAAGCCAATAAACTCAGAGAATTAAGTATTATTTTTAGTTATGTGTGGATGGGTGTTCAAGATAATTATTAATATTTATGTATAGGAGAGAACATTGAGTAAAGGAAAAAATAATCTCATTTCATTGAAACAGGAGAAAGAGCAGAATGTTCATGCATCTAAATACATCATAATTTTATCGAACATAACTGTAATACATAATATGATGTATATTAAAATGTATGACAGAAATACTTAATACATTTAATAACAAATTAAAATGCCTTATATAATAACCGAATTATATTAAATATTAATTCATAAATTTATTTATATAAGATTAATATAATATACAATTAGTCCACATTATAGCATAGATGGATTTAGCTAGACAAAAATCAATAAAAAAAATAGAGATGGATTTAAAGAAAAACAAGGTAAATTTGTTTGAAATTTCAGGTATAAAATTTTAATCCTAGCTTGAATAATTTCTCCATTTTAAACCTTATTTATTTTTAGTGAGTAAGTTATATCTAAATCACGAATCAAAACAGGAATATAATATATATAAGCTACTTTTCGACATCACTGTTTAGACACCATGATGTCGTTTCACAAGATTTAGTGTAGTGAAATACTTTCCCTCTAAATGATTATAAGTAACGAAATATCTCACTCATTCAAAAGAATTGCACAACGAAAAATAAACGAGC
>BMAW01012591.1:133338-143413 GCA_019974015.1 Nephila pilipes | reverse complement strand
GAGAATTATAGTCAAAATTCCATAGGATTAACATTACGTCCACGAAATCAAAATGGCGGGTAGACGGGAGCCTTAATCTGCTTAAGGTATCCGTACACTTTTAAAACGTCATTTTTGTCAAAATTTTCGATTTTCTAATTTTAATGTCAATTTAAAATTTAAACTTTTTCTTTCTAATAGTGTTTGAATTTTGCTTATACCTTATTTAAAGAACTTAAGTTACAGAGATTTGAATTTTACTCGGTAGCTAATTTTTAATTGCATTTGAAAGTTTGTTTTTTTTTATTTTTCTCAAAATGAGTTTTCTCGACATATGGCAACATCGATATCAGAAAGAATTATGAACCCAATTAATTTAAATTTTGCGGGTATCTTCCTTATATAGATTTTAAGAACCCCTACTACTTTCATGGTTGTAAAATCGATATGTTTTTAGTAACAAAAGTGTAAATCATGTATTCTTATAACTTTTTTTTATTATTATTCATTGTTATTTGACTCGAAACACAATAAAAATTGCAGTAATATGATTTTCATCGTAAAAGTAGTACCAGCCCCAAAAAATGCTATGATGAATAAGATAAAATTTGCAGAATAATGATATTTTTGTTTACTTTTGAGTTATGAGCGTTATTCTGATAATCCTTTTTATGTACTGCTTTCGCCATGTTTTCAAGTCCAATTTTTTTTTGAATTAAAAACAGATTATTAAATGTGTTATTAAAAATTATTAAAAATTATTAGGTTACACTTTAGTAATAAAAATATTTTGATAGCAAATATCAATGTATTTCAAAAAATTTTCTCCGAAGGTGTACGGATATTTTAGTCCGCATCAAGCTATCGTGTGCCCCAGGACCGAATAATCGGCTAGCACATTCAAAACCCTTATAAAAAAACAGAAGCAAAATGTTTACCAGTGGTCACTCGGTCCGAATGAAGAAAATGAAAATGACCCGATGGGCAATGGGTGCACAATATATTAAAAACCTGAAAACCCATAAACCAATTATTAAATTAGACGTAATTTTTTTTTTTTTAATTCTGTGAAAACATGATTTCACAAAGAAACTTTCGTTATTTTTTCTCTTTCTGATGCACTGTATTACATCCAAATAGATAATACAGTCTAGGTTTGAGAAAGAAAATAGAAATTCCGTTCCATACCTTAATGAAACCAAAATGACTGGTAGCCTTAATACCGACTTCTGAAGAGAGTTAATACGATGCCCCCAATACATTTTCAGACAGAAGTTTACTTCGTGCAGTATTGTTTTTGTAACAAACTAGTAATGATCCAATTTCACATATCAAGTCTCTACCCATAACAACATCCATTTTCGAATGCTTTTCATGGCCTTTCTCCTTTCCCTATTTTCATCCGACAGTTCTAATTTTATTCGGTTATTTATGCATTTTCAACTTTAAACGGACATATTTTCCAAATAAACAAAGCATCTATCAATCACTTCGCCAAAATTCAACGATTATCGCCAATTTTTGGCGAGTTTTGAATAGACACTGCATTTTAATTTAGATAATTTACATATGTATTATTTTTGTATCCTTTGATATTCCTAATTCATTAAATTTCTGGTACTTATCACACACTTACGGGTTTAAAAATGCATTTCACCGTTTAAAATGCGACATGCTCCTGCTGAGAAAATTCCGATAAAATTTACAACGATTTGATGCAATGTAATTTATTCTTCTGAGTGTAAGAAAAATGTTTTTTTTTTACAAAAAAAAAAGTTTTCTCAGAACTATGAATTGATTGAACAAAACTCTCATGAAATCAAACATTTACTTAATCTATCGATTTGTACATTACCTTAAATAAAATTATAATGGAAATCTGAAAAATTGCTGAAAATAAGGCCAAATTTAAGACGAAAGTGAAATTCAACTGGTCCCTTTGGAATTTTCGGGGACGAAAATTGGATAAAACTTTTCGATGCACACCTTCGTCACGACCAAGTCCAGTTAATCTTGGATTACGACTTTAAGTCTGATGTATCTCTCATTAAACGGTACTTCAAAACGGAGACATATTTTTAAATATGTCTCCATTTTCAGATATTTTTCAGAATATGAGGAAAAAAGTAATTCCGCAGAACCATTCATTATTTTTTGCTTTTTCAGATTCACTTATTGCATTCCAATTGATCAAATAGTAGAATGAAAGTCGAAATTCCATAGATTAACATTGCGTACATAAAGTCAAAATAGAAGATAGACGGGAGTCTTAATATACTTCGAATAAGATAAAAATATCGACAGATATGAAATCGTAATGCTCTGATCTAGCTTTGTAATAAGGAACTCCTAACACAGAAAATGATTTTACCGATTTTTTTAGTAACACCATCATTTTACATGAAGTATTTCGATGAAAGTAAACAATTCATATTGTATTTCCAAAACGATAAAAACCATACATGATAATCAAAGTTTTTAAAAATCTTTCAAAAATATTATTTCTTAAAAAACTTTTAATTAAAGTTACGTTTAATCGATATGTTATCGCCAATTAGTAATGGAAAAATAAATAACGTAATACTTTACCCCCATATGCCAATAACTTTTTCAATCAGAATGCATTCATTGATTGATTGTGTATAAACACCATTTATAGGGGCAATACGAAGACTATTGGCGATAGATCTCTCAATACCACGGTCGCGTAACGAGGACGACACCAGAGTTGGAATGCCACTATCCTAATTTGTACGCAATTCCAAAGGGTAAATTTTGAATTCCAACAGATTTAACGAGCGTCAGCCCCGTTTCATGACAGTTCTTTGGAAGAATCAGGACTCGGAACTCCCGACGAGGAAAGCAATACCGGTCAAGAGCTCATGACTACGGCAATTCGATTACCACGGACGCCTCAATCTTAATGTAAATATGATGGCTATTTTTCGTGTTCTATGACTTTTCTTACTCTTGTTAGATTAAATAACTCTCAAATAAGGCGAAATAAAGACCTCGTCTTTAATAATAACATTTATTTCCACTTCGCCGTCTATCTCGAAGTTCATTTCCCCTCCTACCTATCCCTTACGAATACAGGTTTTCTCTGTCCTATCACGCTGGCAATTCCTTTCTCGACAAAGAAGCAGGGGAGCCCCTCACGCCAACAGGTGTAATATATATTATAGTAAGTGCCTCCTACGCACCCAATGTCTTGTAATAGTAGATATCCCCTTTGTCTTCCGTAATATATATCAATCGCAACTTGAACCTGTTTATTAGAAGTCACTTGCTCTCCTTGAAGTAGCAGTAGAAATCCAAGGAAAGTATATGATAGTAAAAATATTTTTGCTTCCAGAATACTTTCGTTAATTTTCCATCAATATTTTCATATAAATGAATTTTGAAAGGTTCATTATGTATCCAAATGCTCTTATATCTTTTATAATTTCTCTTTTTAGCCCTCGTCCTCTCCCCTTTAAAATGTGAATAACGTAGTCCTACCATGACCATATGTTCTATTTTGAACGAGATCATGCCGTTTTTAGGTAACGAATTCCGTTGCTCAAAGCACAGCTTTTGTACCCTGAAATGTTCAGAAAGAAAGCAAAACACCGTTGCAAGTCGTAATTTTCAAAGAAGTGAATGTTGATCACCAAAGTTGAATTTTGAAATCAACTTATTAGAAATCACTAAAACATACGTAAGCAAATTTGTTCTTCAGGAAAATGTAAAATTAGATAAATTATTTATTTTAACTTGTTCATTTTTGTTTTTGTTTTTCAATAATAAATAAATCTAAGAAGAAATATGCGTTTTCTTCAATACGTATATATTATCTGAAAAATTAGTAGATGTCCCTTTTTTGAGGGAAAATAAAGGGTCATTTTGCGTATTCTACGCGCTAAATTTCCATTCTGCATATAATTAGAATATATTTTACATTTTATAGAAGAAATATTATTATTAAGTATGCTTTATAGATTCGTTTAAAAAAGAGAGAGAGAGAGAGACCTGCCTATATAACATGTGTTGAGTCCGAAGGGCCAATAACAGAGCCATTTACTCAAAATAGTACGAGTTCGTTAATGGCAAACATAATTTATTAACAACATATCTAAGTAAGAATTTAGAGAATGAATTTGAAAAATAACATCTTAGAATGAATAAATTTCACTGGCATGCACTTTGATATTTACAACCACGTTCTCTTAGCAAGCAAAACTAATTTGGCTTACACAATTGGACTCGAATCTCATCAATACAAACTTAAGTCTCCCGTCCACAGGGCATTTTGATTTCGTGAAGGTAATATTAATCCTATAGAATCATCGTTCTCAAATCTATTCTATTTTATCTATTAGAATGTCAAAAATTACATCGAAAGAGCAAAAAATATTGAAGGTTTCTGTGGAATTACTTTTCCCCTCCGAATCTTAAAAATATTTTACAATATTTTTAAGAACCGAAAAACACAAAAAATTTATTAAAATAGGGGTAAAAAGGTTTATGAACCGGAAGAAAAATGTAATTCCACATAAACTTTCATTGTTTTTTCCTCTTTCAAATAGATAAAATAGAAAAAGTTTGAGGATGGTAGTAGAAATGCCATAGGATTAACATTGCATTCATCAAAACAAAATGGGTGGTTTAAGGAAACATTAAAAAAAAAAAAAAAAAAAAGAGTTCAGTTGTCGATCACGATGAAACCGCAACAAAATGTTCTTCCCACAGATTTCCATTGCACCTTCACAGGGTGCATTAAAAATCCATTGCACTTTTTTTCCAGCAGGATATCTACAGCTAATGTGGGAATATACAACATTTCACTGACATGTCACTGTATACGAAGCAAAAGCGGCTGCTTAGCCGCTGAATCTTCAAAGAACGTAGAAAACTCGATATTCCATCTCCATCAAACCCCCGAATTAGTTTTTTTTTATCGTCACTCATCATCTTTATGTATAATTTCAGCTACATTATGTTGTCTGTTCACCTGCCACTCTGTAATGGAGCACAATTTCCATTCACTTCGTCATCTGTCAGTCATTGGGTAAAGATATTTGACATACGAACGCGGTGTTTACAGTTGAGTGGACAAATCAAACTACCGCAGTGACAGGCATGACCACTCAGTCGCGGATTGTTTAAACTCATCGAAGGGATAAGAAATGTCGTCAAGCGTTTCATAAATTATGTTATGGTTGATTATCGAATCAAACATCTCACTAGTATGAGGTAACTTTGTTTGATGATGACTTAACAGCGTGCATAATTGGCGGTAAGGTAAGAAATTGGCTACTGTGAGTGAATGATGGATGTTATGGTAGAACTGGTTATATCTAGTGGTTACTAGTGAAGTAGGCCAGTTTTCGCATGAAGAAAAACAAAAAGACAATGCAGAATTGTTTTGACTTCTTTTTCTTACTGATGCACTTAAGCTAATTTAATTTTTTAGATATAATAAGGATGCTATTAGGATAGATTGAAGTGAAATTTCAAAAAGAGCGGAAGTATTTCTTTTGAGCTGTTTTAGATAAATGTCGTCACTATGAGGTTTTAAAACATTCATATTTCAAAAAAAAAAAAAAAAATGCATAAACTTCGTTTTGTTGTTTATGTGGATATATGTAATTTCATGTGCTTACTAGGACAGGTTGCGAAAATGTAAAATAAAATGTGCAACATATAAAATAAATACGTAACAAATTCTAAAAAAAAAAAAAGAAAGAAAATGTATAACACATTGCAAAAATATTACATGAAAATACAGAAATTTAAACACAAACTACACAATCATAATTTTTTTTTCTAAAAATATGTTTTTTTTCAAAAAATAAATAATTTTACAACATATAATTTTTTCAAAAAAATTATCCACAAAACAAATTTTTTAACTAATCTGAAACGTAAAGAACTGAAGTAAAAGATACTCAGGTAAAAAAAAAAATCTTAATAACAAAGAATTTAAATATAATTATTCTAGAATGTACTGGCTAGTAGATAAATATGTCAGCCTAGCAGTTCCTCTGAAACCATATACCGGTACCAAATTTTAATTATATTTCCGTATTATTCTTGTTACAACTTCTTCAAACAAATATTACAGGATAACTTTAAAAACACAGTATAAAAATATCGCAGCATTTTCTTAAAAATTAAAAAAAAATCACTTAATACGAAGGAAAAGGTTTTTAGAATGTATGTTCAACTAACTTAGTTTATTATCCATTTTCATTGTTAATCTTTAGTTATGTATTAAAACGTATTATTATGAATCAAAAAATATACTTAAAATACGAAAATCTAAATGTGCTTACCGCTTTGATAAAGATAAATCCATTACAGCGTCCAATTTGAAATTTGATAGAACTTCGTTTTGATATATTCTTTTATCGAAGTATCAATACTTCATTAAAATTGTATCTAAAAAATAAAGTATGGAATTATTTCAAAATATTATAATGAAATAGTGTTTACATTCTTAATAAATGCTAATTAATTTTATAATAATTTATTAGTAAAAAAAATTCTAAATTTTGATTAAATAATTTAAAGCACGTGAATATCTAATTTATTTTCTCTGAAGATTGTGATTTTAATTTAGGAAGTTAAACAAAATTCTAATCTAGTTAAAAACTGTATTGAATTGTGTTAATATAAACTGCTGTTTGTAGAAAATGCAACACCATGAAGGAATCATCAGAATCAAATGAAATTCGTAGCAAATGTCAATTATAGGATATTATGCAAATTAATAAAGTTTCAGAGCCATCGCGCGTGCGCGGCGCGCGCAGCGCCCTCTGAATTGATGCTGAAAGCGTATAAATAAAGTGCTGTAGCGGGACGTTGAAAAAAGTCTATGATTATTTGTTAGTGGCAAACGTTTAGTGAGACCTGAGTATGCCTCCACGACGGAAGAATAAGAAATTCAAGCAACTTACGGAGTTTGAACGAGGGAGGATAATCGGCCTTCGAGAAGGAGGATTTTCCTATCGCGCAATAGCAGCTCGTATGCAGCGGAACAGTTCCACAGTGATGCGAGTTTGGAAGCAGTGGACCGACGAGCACCGAACAACTCGAAAAACAGGCACTGGACGACAGAAGGTGACGTCAGAGCGCGATGATCGACACCTGCTCCGCATGGCGGTGAATGATCGCACAGCTTCCTCCAGGCAGCTGGCAGCACGTTGGTCTACTGCTACAGGTGTACAATTGTCGGCTTCGTCAATTCGTCGTCGTCTGCTGCGCCGTGGATTGCGTGCAAGGGTGCCTTTATACAGGATTCCCCTCACGGCGAATCATCGACGGCTGCGTCGGCAGTGGGCTCTTGAGCACAGAGACAGGCGAGCTGATTGGCACCAAGTTGTCTTTTCAGATGAATCACGCTTCAATTTGTGGACCCATGATGGCCGTGTTCGTGTTAGACGTTATGCCGGTCAACGCTGCCTTCCTGAGTGTATTATTGAACGACATAGTGGTCGAACACCCGGAGTTATGGTCTGGGGTGCGATTTCGTATCATGGACGATCCAATTTGATACGAATTGAGGGTAATCTCAATAGCAACAGGTACGTACGTGAAGTGCTACAGCCCGAAGTCGTTCCTTTCCTTCAAGGCATCCCTGGAGCTATCTTTCAGCAGGATAATGCACGCCCACATGTTGCGCGGACTGTTCGAGACTTCTGTTCAGCACAACGCATGCAACTTCTTCCTTGGCCTGCTTATTCACCGGATATGTCGCCTATTGAGCACGTGTGGGATATGGTTGGTCGGCGTCTCGCTCGTGATCCGCGTCCTGCAGTTTCCAAAGACGAACTTTGGTTGCGCATACAAGCGATATGGAATTCTCTTCCTCAAGCAGATATTCAACATCTGTTTGACTCCATGCCACGTCGTATAGCAGCACTTATTGCAGCGCATGGTGGCTGCACCAAATACTGATTTCGGACGCTTAATTTGTTTCTTTTGTTTTGAAAATTTCATCATTTATTTGTATCAGTACAAGTCGTTTCTGCATTAAATTTCATTTGATTCTGATGATTCTTTCATGGTGTTGCATTTTCTACAAACAGCAGTATATATAATTACTTATATTTACATCTTCCAAACCATGCGTGATAGAATACGTTATCATATAGCTGGAATTAACACTTTTGATCTTACGAATATTTTATAACTAAGTCTTTAAATCTTTTATATAAAAATAAA
The DNA here is from genome assembly GCA_019974015.1 of Nephila pilipes. Lineage (NCBI taxonomy): Eukaryota > Metazoa > Arthropoda > Arachnida > Araneae > Nephilidae > Nephila > Nephila pilipes. Next base: position 135,226 of record BMAW01012591.1, on the reverse strand, counting down.
TATATTCAAAAATATTTTAAACATTATCTTTAGATCGATCATCAGTTTTCCAAAAGCTTCCTATTCAAAATAAAATCAAACAAAACATCGTCTGCAATTAAAATCTAATGTCAAACATCTGAGTTGTTAAAAAAAATTCTGCTAATAAAACAAAATCTTATTCAAAGTAAAATATTATCAGATTGAAAAGAATCTTTTTCTTTTAAATATAAATATAAAAATTAGAAAGGAGAATTACGCTACTCACAATAATGCTTACAGATGATGAATGGCAGCAAGAGAAAAAAAAAAGTTAACGAAAACAGATATTCTTTTCAAAACACGTTTAACATCAGTTACAATTCTAACTTATTTATATCTGTGCTCTGCGTCACATATAATGATGATATAAAAAACATTTTCATCAATCAAAAAACTATTTGTCATGCCTTGTCAATCGGGATGTCACTGTTTGTTAAATACAAGAACGCGGCGTCAAAAGTTGATCTGGAGATACTATATAGAAAAGAGCCCCTAATTATATGCCATGTTTTGATTAAAGAATCGTAGATCTAGGTCATGCAACTATTGTATAATATGGAAGGTAACATGGATTATGGTTAACTTAATAAGTCTTGGATAAAAAAAAAAAAAACAATTTAAGAGCTATTCAAATTATTTTGAAGTTATATCTTAATTTGTCTTTTGATATTTTAATTTATTTTGTTGGGTTATTTATTTATTTTTTTTTTTACATTTTTTACAAAGAAGATGTAATGCACTATTAATATAAATGTTGAGCTTTCTATAATAGTAATTTAATTAAATGTATCAAATTCAAATTAAAAACATTTTGAATGTAACATTACAATAACACTTGTTGCATAACGATACAAGTCGAATTTACATTAAGCAGGCAAAGCTTAATTTTTAATAATCTAATTATAACAAAACTTTTTTTCTCTTCATGCATATTGAAAATTATAATTATAAATTTTATTTTGGAGAAATAAAAATAAATAAATAAAATAAAACTATTAATTTTCCGTAAAAACACTTTTGGGATGATAATAAAATAAAATAAAACTATTACATTCCTGCGTTAAAAAATACTTTTAGGTGTAAAAAAATCTTACAGAGATTAATTCTTTAACGCATATGAAGTATTACAAATTCTTTTGAAGAAAAAAAAATCAAATCAGATTTTATGAGAACGAACAGTAAAATAAATCCAGAAAATTGAAGAGAACAAGAAATATCTTTTGTTGAAAATATATTTGTGTGAAATATACAACATAGAACACTGCTCTTGTTAACAATTCATATAAAGTATATCTCTCTCAATATTTTTTTAAATTTAAAATTAATTTCATAACTAAAAATAAAATATTACTTTATTACATAACTGGACGTATCGATGACATTCATATAATTAAGGAATTCATAGAAAGTGTAAATAATTATTAAAAAAAATCTTTAAAAATGAGTTTTAAATGTTTGACGCAGTGACTTTTCTACCTCAGCATATAACTCTATACGCATATGCATATAGTCTTAGCCTCATACGCATAATCCAACACCAAAATTATTCGATTGACATGAATTCCAATAGTTTCTCAGATTCTCATGGTTTAACTAAACAGAGCAAATTTAAACAAAAAAAAAATCTTTTGTTGACAATTTAATTCTATTTTTTTCGGCTGTAGTCTTAATTTCTGCATTTGACGCTCTACATTTCAGTTCTTTTTAAGCTATTGTTTTATATTGTGTTACTTAACCTTATTCACGCATACAAGTAGAATGTAAATTGAAATCTAACAACTTATTCAACATAAATTTTAAAATTTGTCTCGGAATACACAAATATATTTTTAAATTAATTTTCTTAAAAAAAATTCATTAGTCAGCT
>BMAW01012591.1:77130-126107 GCA_019974015.1 Nephila pilipes | reverse complement strand
TATACCCTATATCATATATATATATACCCTATATCATATATATATATTTTGGGGTTAAATATATGAATGTTAAAAATGCGACTTATATTGCTTTTAATTTAAAGAGAATAAGACTATTTAAAATATGACTTCCAATGTTTTTAATTCAAAAACGCTGGGATTAAGGCTTAAAATATGTCTATTTTTCCTTATAAAAGTCGTCTTAGTTAACTTGCATTTAATATGAGTGAATCCCGTACCTGAGATTTTTTGTAAAACATGGCTTACGCTTTTAATTGAGCAAAATCCAACAACTGGGCATTTTCAAACAAACACTCTTGGGCACATAATAAGGCACAATCCTGTTCACCGTCGAAGCCTAAACGAAAGCGAAAACCTAGAAAGAGCAGCAACAAGAGAGTAACTTACTTGCTTTCTTCCCGTTGTTAGCGAGCCGGAAGATAATCGTCAAACCTGTGGACCACCTGAGGTTCAGAATGAGAACGAAACCACTGGTTCCGCTCGCTTACTTCAATTCACGTGATCAAACTCAATTTCTCTCTCTATCCACCATTCCATTTCTTCACCTTTCCTTCCCTCCCCCCTGCTTTATATCTGAAGGGGACGTATGGCTCGATTTCGCTTGTGCCGGTTTGTTCTCGCTTGTGGCCATCGCTCCAAGCTGTGTGTTTCGGAAGCAGCAGGTTTGTGTGCGTGAAAAATCGTTTGGTCGCTTTTAGGGATCTCGTGTGACAACGCGAATGTTGACCTTTTCTCGAACGATAGGAAGAAAAAAAACAGGAGGGGGGGATGAAATGTAGAACAAGTAGTTAACGACTTGTGTTGTGTGGGTTTGAGGGATTTTGAAGGACAAATCTGATGTAATGGTACATTCCTGGGGATTGCAGAAGATATTGTTGAAAGTCGTATGGGACGGAATTGATTGAACGGAATATAGTAGGGTACAGCAGATTTTTTTTTTTTTTTTTTTTTTTTTTGAAGGATGAGAATGTTGAGCGGAAATAAAAGGTTAAAACAGTTTTTGGGTTTCGAAATAAACAGGAACTTCAGAATGAGTTTTAGAAAAGGGATTCGGAGTGAGCGTGTATTGAATTCGAAAAAGCTTTATGCTAGCTTTATAGATCTGGTAACACCATTGCCAATAAAAAAATATAACTGCCTTAAAAGATTAACTAAAAATTTCTAAAATAAATGGACCATTTCAATGAATCACATAATCGTTTATTCCCCAGTCGTCTTGTCATTACAATCAAAATATGAAAGTCCTAAATAACCAAAAACGATACCCACTTTTAACAACAAAAAGAATGAAAGTATATAATTATTCGATAAAAGCCAAATTCTAAATTAAGTATTAAAATTGAAGCAAACGATAAAATATTACTGATAACAATAGTATTCTAAATTAAGTATTAAAATTAATGGAAAGGATATTAAATTAAATTACATAGATCTTACGCTAAATGTTATTATTGTTGCAGCAAAATGAAAAAAAATGAAATTGGCATTACAAATTTCATTTTAACATGAGCTTATATTTTTTTCTGTTTTGTCCTCGAAAAAGTACAATTATTTAAATGAATATTAATTATCAAAAAGTAAGCGTACTTCCGAGTCCGAGATTCAACAAAAGCAATTACTATAAAGAAAAGAAAATACCTTCAAATTCCTATTGCATTTTTATTTTCACTAGCAAAACATTTTTAGTGCAAAAACGTTGCCAGTGTTAACGACAAAAATAATAAAAACAGACGATTTTGTCATAAAAATCAACTATCAAATTAAATATTTAAATAAGAACGAACGACAAATTATCAAAGTAGACAATCATATTCTTTTCGGATATTAAATAAAATATAGTCATTAAAATATTGAATTAAATGTACCTTAACAGTGTAATTATATCTTAAACAAACTAAATGTAATTATTATAATCAAAATGTCAATCTTTTGAATCTAACACCATGTATCCTTTATTTGATGCTCACACATTTTTGTTGCCACCATTTTCTAAAATCAAAAAAATATTAGCACTTGTTAATAAAACAGATCTTTCCATATGAATATCTGTTAACAGCGGGTATGGTTTTCACGAAATACATTCGAGTATCATTCAAGGGAATTTAACCATAATTATGCAATTACAGCTCTAAAACAGAATAATATTCTTATGAAGAATACTTTTAAGTGTAGTCTTTTCTTAAAGTTAAAATCAATACTTTGAAAACTTTTTTCCAAGTGGGAAATTCTCCAGTAATAATATAGTATTCAAATTTTTTTAATGTGTAGAAGGTAACATATTTTAATGCACGATTCATTTCTGTTTGATTATCTATCAGTAATTTCTTATTTATTATATTATGCGTAAAATATGTTAGATTGGAAATCTTTTTTGATCTAAATAATACTTGTTGTACTTAATTTTATGCATATGCGCCGATACAAATTACATCAACAATATGTTTACAGCCATGAAAAACATGTGTTTCCGGATTTTTAACAAGAACTAATCATAAGTTGTTCAGAAAACCATATAAATCATTTGGTTAACATAGGGACAAGAGGGTTATTGTCAACATACCTCAATATTTTGAGCCTCTATCGAATGTTGGGGACGGCACTCGATGTACTTCAAACTTCCACAGCTCACCACGAAAAGAATTCGAAGCCTAGTTCGATGTAACGTGCAGCAGTCCCTATTATTACGCACGACAAGTCTTTAGTGGAATAAGAACTCGAACCTGCGACTCGAATTCAAAATTCCGTCCACAATACTCGTGACCGTGACCATTCGGTAACCACCACCACTCACGAAAGTGAATTTTTAATCAAGCATAATTCAAAAGAGATTAGATTAAAACTAAATCTAGCACATTATGTCTGGTCGAAAGTTCGGTTCATTTGTGAAGTGAAATAATATAATTAATTTTTATATATTTAATAATATTAATTGTACTACATAATTTCATCATTACTTGGATTGGTCTGTGAATATTCGAATATTTCCTATGGGTGCCTTATGAGTTTTATGAGAATAATTTGATTAAACTTATTGTGTCTGTGGGCAATATTTTTCTATCTTAAGGCTTCCGTCTACCCGCCATTTTGATTTCGTGGACGTAATGTTAATCCTATGGAATTTTGACTTTCATTCTCACATCTTTATTATTTGATCTATTTGAATGTAATAAAGTGCATTTGAAAGAGCAAAAAATAATCAATGCTTCTGTGGAATTACTTTTTTCCTGAGATTTTTAAGAAATATTTTTATTCTTATTTTAATCATTCGTTTTTGAGTTTTCCGGACTTTAAAGAATAATTTCAAATATTTTTAAAAATCGGAGGAAAAAAGTAATTTCACAGAAACATTCATTATTTTTTGCTCTTTCAGATGCCCTTTATTGCATTCAAATAGATAAAATAGTAAAGATGGGAGAATTCAAGTCGAAGTTCCATAGGATTAACAATAAGCTGATGATATCAAAATGGCGGGTAGACGGGAGCCTTAAAAATATTTCGAATTTAAGTCCTGTGAGGTAATAATTAGACGAGAATTGTCTCAAAGATATTCCTTTTTTAGAACGGTTTAAGAATTATAAAATTGAACTTATTTTTAACGTAAAAAATATTTTTGCAATGTAACACAAATGCATGTGATTCCAAATTTGTAACTTGAGTTGTAGCTATATTTATTGTGCATGTATAGCATTGATGTTTCAGACACTTAACACTAATATCTGATTTAAGTTTATGCGACTTAAATGTCACTGAATTTAATAGATTACCGTATAATTGTGTATAAACCGAGAATTTTCGAATCTTCTTTTCTAAGCTAATTTTCAGAAGTCAGCTTACTTACGAATATACTAATTTACAAAAAACTGAAATATTTTTCATTTATACGCGCGAAAGCGCTAAATCGTCTAAAATAGCCCTTTTTTATATCTTAAGTTTATATATTTATGAGGAAAATAATCATAAAAGAAATGATCAGGTTTTTTTTATGATGCTTCTTTTTTTTCTTTTGGAATCTCAACAGATTCAAAATGTTTTGTCCTCCATTCTCGATCTTTCTCGAATTAATACACTGTAATCTGAATTAATTGGAAGGTATTTTTTGATTTTTCCACACAAGATTGATGGATTATATATTATTATTTAATATACTTTTTTTGTTTTAATGCATTGAATTGATATATTTTGAATAAATTATTTGGAAGCAAATTTTTTTCTCATTCTGTTTTATGCGTATATTTATTGCGTGCAAATAAGTACTTAAATGTGCATAAAAATTTTTTTATACTTGATTGAGTATTATTAAGTTGAAGTTTACCACTGAAGTTTTTATACATTACATGATAACGAAATGATTATTATTTTTACAATTGAAAAGAAACTCTTATTAAAATGACATAAACATTCTAAGAAATTTTTAATGAATGTACAAGAAATAAACTTTTTTATGAATGGGAAATGAAATTTAACTGCTTTTTTTTACCATGAATTTGACAATTCTTGGAAGATTGATACAATCTTGACCAGTATGAAATTTTAGAAAAATTTAGTAGATTTATTTTTTCTTATATGCATATATCTTTTTAACATCATTTTCGTTTAGTTAAATGCATTAATTGAATAAATTCAGATTTATTTCTGTTTAGCATTTAAAAAAAAACCTTAAATTATGGAATAATTACATTTGATCATCAGAAAGTTTATTGGAAAAATATTATTTTTAGCTTTAATATTAGGAAACATTAAGTTAGAATTTCTGCAAAATTTATTTTCTTTCAAATGTCATGTATTATTTGAATAGGAATTTAAGTTTAACATTTTTTTAACATTAAATCCAATATAATATTTAATAAGTTATACCTTTAAAATACAGAACATTTTTTTTCTTTATTGATTCCTTAACTATTTTTCCTTTTATTTAGTTTTTCAAAGACTCACTTCTTCTTCTTTAAAGTCTAACAACCTTGTTTAATATGAAGTATTCAATAAGTTTATTTTTTATAATGTTACAGTTGACTCTGAAGTTGAATTTTTTTTTCAAGTTTACATTCTATTCAAACATTTCGTTTATTTAACTGAATAAAAAAATTCCGAATAAATTTAGATCAATTTATTTAGTATAAAAAAACCCTTATATTATGAAATAATTACAAGTAAGTTTATTGAAAAAATACCATTAATATTTGAAAAAATATCAAGTTAGAATTTCTGCAACATTTATTTCCAAACAACCATTTCTGAACGCATTTGGTTCGAAACCCTATTAAATATCTGTTCTATATGCACCGTTAAGGGGGGGGGGCACCTACCCTTAACTTTTCTAGAGTATATTGTCAATCTGATTCGGAGACACTTTTTTGCATTCAAATAAATAAAATAGTAAGGCTTTGAGGACAGTAGTAGAAATTCCATCGGAGTAAAATTACGCTAATGAAATCAAAATGACTGGTAGACGGGAGCCTTAAGAAAGGTTGCTTGAGAGTCTCATGGTTTAGAATAAAATGAAATATTTTTATCATGCATTAGTGTGTAAACTCATTAATTCACGTTGTGGAGAGTAAAAAACCAAACAAAATATTAAAAGCCTTACAACATATAAAAATAAACACATTACATATTGCCTCATGGCTGTAGTAACCTTATGGTATGGTAGCTGAATCGCCCCCAGCATCATTTTTTGTAGGATCGTGCGTTCGAACCTTGATGCCCCTTTTGACCCACCATGTAGCGGGGTTGGTGCACGTTAAATCTGGACCAGATCCAATGTCCTTCCATTAATGTGGTGAGGAAATTCGGAGAGAGTGGGGCCAGCTCAGATGTCGTCCTCATCACTTGACCGCTGTTCAAAATTACGAGGTCCCCAATATAGTCCTTTAGTTGCTTCTCAAAGCGACGTTGAAAAACAATCAGAATGACACACTAATAGCTTCATCATCGAAGTATACAAATATACAGCAAAAGCGATTTCTATAAAGTTTAAGCAAAATTCAATAGCAACTTTAAATCTACTCCATGTTTTTTATCACAAAATAATCATAGCTTTTTATACAGTAACATATATTCGTAAATTAATAGTTGTTTTTTGAATGGTTATAGCTTCCTGATAAAGCTCTGTAAAAAAATGAACTGCACGTCAAAATGAAAAGAAAACTCTGCAAGTTTCTTACCTCCATTGTAGACTTCAGTATGAACTCTCTTAGAGGACCTACAGACTTCAAACCGGTATTCAGTCTTCTTCCATACACAACAGAGAACATTTATTCACTGATGAGACACTCAAAGGAAAAGGCTGCCTGTTGAAGCAAACACGTACAAGACAGCCTGAAATAAATCTCTGATGAAACGATTGAAGCTGAATAAACAAATTTCTTGTGTAACCCGTAGAAATATGAATGGAAGTGTTCTAGACCGTATGATGCACTTATTCCAAAGACAACTGTTCACACACTTGACACATAACTGTCACAGAACTCAACTTCCACGAACCCTTGTGGAACATCAGCCTGATGATGAAAAAAATGAAGATGGGTGTTTTATTTGCCAAAAATGAGTTATTGGCTCCTTCTTTTATGGTGAAAAATTAATAACGCTGAACATTCCAGATACATTAATGTTTGAAAGAAATGCAGCGCCCCAAATACTGAAAATCCCTTTTTGCCACTATCATGAGGAATTTTCCAATCGAAGCATTTTTTCAGCGGTGCATCGAATGAAAAAGAATAATTCCTCGCCTCTAAGTTTCCAGATCTTATCCTAATGCATTTTCATTTTAGAGAATACGTAAAAACTTAGTTACATTCCAATCAAAGCTTGAAATCTGAATCATTTGAAATAAAAGATTGAGACGACATCCTATTACTCATCTTGTTCTGTCATCTTAAAGTTAATAACAAGATCTAAATTTCAACTTAAGTTCAGGTCGCAGTAGCCTAGTGGTCATAGTCGCTGACTCGCGACCGATGGTTTTCGTCGAGTCGTAGATTCGAAGCCTTGATGCCACAAAAGACCCGCCGCTTAGCCGGGGCTGATGCGCGTTAAATACGTCCAGGCTCTTTCCCATGGCGTGAAATGGAAGTTTATAAAAAGCTCTGGTGCCCTCCTTATCACTTGACAAAGGTTCAAAATCACGAGATCTCTCGCTAATAGCCCTCGTGTTGCAACCAGTGCGACGTTAATAAAATCAACATAAGTTCAAGCACAGACCAATTAATTTAAATAGTCAGTTGTACCCAAAATATCTTTATTTCCCCCTCAAATGAGGGGGTGCTGTCAAACAATTAACTTTCTTTGTCCTCGTTGTCAAAAAAGTTATCTTGTCTATTAAACAAAGGCTTACCAGAATAAGATTGCGAGAATCTCCTGCAATTGCTCTGACAGCGTCGAGTCCCAATCTGTCCAAATTCACTATATACGCCAGAATACTTTCGCACACATCACATCATATCAATGCTATTTTCTTATTACAATACCCACAATTAATTCAAATCAATTCTCTGCCACTTTTATAAGACATGATTATATCTATTCACTTCACTTCCGGAGTTTGTTTAATTTGCATCACGTTCCATTTGACTGAGAAGAAACTGGGTTTGGTTTGTTTTATTAAAGTCGCACTAGAAGCCGCACGTGAGCTATTGGATCGGACCTCATAGTTTTGAACCTCGGTCAAGTGACGAGGATTACACCTGAGCTGGCACTCCCATCTTCTAACTTCCACACCACGCCACTGGAAGAACTTCGAAACTCGACGAAATCCGCCGACCACCTGGCTACCGCGGCCACGGATAAAGCTGGGAATTTAAATATAAAATCAGAAATGAGCTCCAAATGTTAATTGAAGGGAAAGAATCGTGAATGACCCATGTTACAAGATCATTGCAGCAGTTTCGTCTATAACGCTGGATATACTTCCTTGTGAATGGGAAGATACTGATTATGGTCTTGATGTCTACAAAGAAACTAAGGGACCTTAGTTACAGTGAAGTCTACTGTACGAGTAAAAATACTAGGAAAGTGTACTTTCAATTTTGTAACGAGCTCCTCTTTCTACAGTGCTTTGTTCCGAAATTAAAACTACATAAAACTTCAATATTATTTTACGAACGCACTGTGTACGAATAAATCCGATGTCATTAAAAAAAGTGTTTGTACTGAAACCATTATTTCATAAGAAGAAAAATTTATACACAGATTTTATTTTCCATTTCATACCTATCTAATTCACGTAGACACTAAACATACTTTACTCTAAAAATTCGCTTATTTCTTTGTTAGCATTTGTGTTTTTATGTGAATGGCAATGCGCATTGAGCAACCGGAATAGTTTATTTAATTTATTCCAATTATATATTTTTTTTCAAAAATTCTACACTGCAGAAAGAATTTTGTCATATATAATGGTCACCATCTGCCATTAGGCCAGTAACACCCCTCTTGTACGTCTTGTTTATAATGCGGAAGTTAAAATTTCGATTGCGAAAAGAAAGTTTTTCCGCTGCTGTTGAGCAAAACAGTTTTATACGTGTGCGAAATACAAAAATACGAACCTTAAATTCCATTCTCTTCGCACGCAAAGGCTGCAATATAGAGTAATGCATCATCACGCTTTTTATTTCTTACCCCCTTTTCATTCTACAGCAATTTTTGTTTGTGTTTTTAAAACGAGTATTTATACGTTATCTATTTTTTTTTCTTTGTGAAAATTTAGAGCTTGGCTTAGAATCCAACAAATCAACGTCTTTTGAGCGTGTGTTATTATTTGTTTATTTACTAAAACTACTAAAAAGATAGTTATGATGCGTGTGGGATTCAGTGAAACTAAATATAATTGTACATTCACAATGCATTGATTTTGTAAAATTCTATTTAATTCCCCCCCCCCTCCCTGCAATGACGGAAGAGGCAGTGGTAGCCTAATGATTATGGTCACGAACTCGCGGCCGTTGTTGTTTCCGTCGAATTTTCATTTTCAGAGCTGATGCCACGAAAGGATTGTCTTGCTGCGGGGTTGATGCACATTAAATCCTAAGAAGCTTAATGCCCTCCAGTTGGCGTAATATGAAAGTTTGGAGAGGGAGGTGCAGCCTTCGTCACTTAACCGAGGTTCAAATTATAAAGTCCACCGTCCATAGACCTCGTGTTGCTTCTAAATGGGATATCAATATACAATAAATCAATCTTGGCAACAGAATAAAAAAAATCACTACAAATGATGCCAGCAGAGCGTTTTTCAAATGCATTGAAAAGGAGAAAAGCCGAGGAGTGCCGGATCTCGGTTGAATAGCGCGACATTTTCTTCTCATCCTCCAAGGACAGCTGTATCCTACTCCAAGGTCACTTGAGGAACCTTCTCCCCCCACACACACCCAAGGGTGGCAGTTACAATAGATCATGAAGAAAATTAACTTTTACATTTCCTATTTTCAACAGTTATTTCTTTAAAGTCAATGATATTCGATATATTATTTAATAGGAAATCAAAAAAGCAAATAAATAATAAAGCATAAGAGAGCGAATGTTGGTTTCTACGGTGCAAGTGTTAAATGTGTCTGCGATGACCCAAACATTTATATAAATTGTAGAATGAACAGAAAGAAAAGGCAGGAAAAAGAAAAATGTTGGTTGACAAGAAGGAAAGCCGAAAATTGAGAAGGATTGGTTAGGTACCCCGGGTACGCGTCTCTGCGTTTACCAAGACAAATTCCCTGGAGAAAAAGTATCACTATGGGACATCGATATACAGTTCCCGTAGTAACCGAAAGATGGCAAGTTCCTCAGAAGAAATAAATAAACAAAACAATTGCAAAACTCTAAGTAATATTGAGTCGAAGTGAAAAAAATAACTATTTGATTCCGTGCTATGTCTCGTCTGAATATAAAGAGGGCGCTGTACCTTGGAGCATAAAATCCTGTGAGACGCAAAGGCCAGAAAAATTAAGAGTGTATCCCTCCAATGTTGTTATTATTTCAGGACAAAATAATGAACAGCCGGGATGGTTTCAGGAACAAATATTATTTAATATTCGACACGTTCCACAATACAAGACAAGAAACAAAACTTATATAAAACACAGATTCACGAACATCCATTCATCATTCTGCTAAAAAGTCTCTCGTCTTCCATCGTGCTTGCGCTTATTGTCCTTGCGTTTCTCGTGCTTGCGCTTCTAACCAAAAAGAACATGTTTCGCCATCTGGCTACCTTTAATAGTGCATGGAAGGTAGTGCTAAATTACAGTCTTACAAGAGTTCATTTGTGAATTCCAATCTGATTTCTCCAGCGTAGACAATAATGGAGCTCACTTTTATCTCATTTTTTTTTTCATGTATTCTGGCACACTTTCCTCAAAATCGACTCGATCCACCGCGCTGATATTTTTAACAAAATGAAATGAAATTATTTCCTATACAATAAACGTAATTTGTTTCTAAAAAATTTCTCATAAAATTCAGGTTCTACACAATACGAGAATGTGAGCAAAAGTTATGAGAAACTTCAAAAATAAAACATAATTTTTTCAAAATTCTATTAAATTTAAATTTTGAAATATATATCATATTTATGTTTAGTGCATATAGAATGTGGTGTCAATAAATTCTCTGCAAATGTTTAAATTAATAAATGCAGTACATTTTTTATGCAAAAATAAATATACAAATACTTGTATCTCAGTGTTAAAATATGACATTTTTTTTCTTTTAATTTAAGGTCGCGATCTAGCAGCCGGCGGTTTTCGTCGAGTTGTGGTTTCCAGTCCAAATGCCACTGGGACCCGCTGTGTAGCTAGGGCTGATGCACATTAAATCTGTCGAGGCCCAAAGTCTTGAAGATGGGGAAATTAGGAGAGAGAGTTGGCTGAGGTGTCGTCCTCGTCACTCGACCGAGGCTGAAAATTACATGGACCGTCGCCAATAGCCTTCGTGTTGCTTCTAGTGTGACTTTTAAAAAAAATCAAATGTTTTAATTTAAAAAAAATAAACAGCATTATTTAAATTTTGTACAAAATAAGATCATTTTTCCATGTCGAAAATTTCTAAGTTAACTAAAGTACTGGAATTCAGAAAAAAAAAATACTTTTGTTAAAATAAATCTTTTTCAACAAAAAAGAAAAACGTAAAAAAAAAAAAAACGAATTAAATTTTTTTAATTCCTTTTTTAAACACTTTCCGGAAGATTTTATTTTGGAAAACTCAAGAGGTATTACTGTTATCATTATTATTACATATTTTTAATACAGCGATATTTTCTTAAATTAAAATTTCTGAAAGATTTAAAAATTTGTTTCGCTCAGTTTAATTCCTTTTTCATAAAATTTAAAAATAATTAAGGCTCTTGAATATCCATAAAAGTCTTAGTCTTTTTTAATTCTTAGTCTTTTAATTTAAAAAAAAACAAACATATTTTTTAATTTTTCGACTTTTCTCTCTCTTTTTGCATTAATATTTTTTCCTATCAAGCTTCCTTGAAAAAGATAACCGGTTTGATTCAAATCGTTTGATTTTACTTTTTTTCATTTGAAGTAAGCAACATTTGATTTAGCATCGACATTTACTGAAACTAAAATACAAAAATTTCATTTTGTAACTTTAATTTTATTGCCGTAGCTTACTAAAATTGATTATGGTAATCGAAAAAAAAAAGTATTTGAAAAAAGAAAGGTTGAAATCATTTAGCTTAATCATTTTAGATTGTTTGTTCCTTTGAACAAAAATACAGACTAATTCCACACAAACATTCACATTTTAATTCCTATTCTACTTGTTCTAAATTAACGCATTAAACATTATAAAGTATCAATACAACGCCAACTTTCACAACAAAAAATATCAAAGTAGACGATTATGCAAATTATATTCAAATTAATTTGAATGCAAATTCAAATTTATTCAAAATTAATTATTATTAAATTTTATATAAAAAAATCAAATTAGCATTGAATATTAAACTTAAAACAAACGATGAAATATTAAAGAAGACATTACATGACGAAAGATATTGATGAATTCGGTTCATATATTAAAATTTAAGCAAACGATAAATTATCGATTGGTTGGCTAGTTTTATGGGATACCGAGCAACAAAGTCTATTATCCCGACCATAAATTATTAAATGAGATATATTGTTAGAGAAATGTAACTGTTGTTGCCATAAAATAAGAAAATGAAATATATCTTTTTATATTAATCAATTCTCAACAAATATATTCATGATAATCTTACATTTTCTAATTTTTTTATTATCTACTTAAATATTCAAGTTTTTCTGCTCTCATTCGCACGCACATGCAAAATCTCTCGATACTTTAAATCTCTTTTAACTTCCGAGTTATTTTTGACCGAACATTAATACTCAGGAAATTATCGGTCTGCGTAAATGGAATGTATCCTTTAAGATCGATTAGTCACTCAAACTCCGATTAACTATACAGTTACGGTTTGGACTAAACGCCTTTTGTTATCTGCATTGTGCTACTGAACTTCTCTGCAAGTGAATAGTTAAACACCGTTACGCAATGCCATTCTTCTGATTTAGAACGTGACAAAGTGGGTGCTCTATTCAATTTTAATCACTTTTGTGGGTACTTCTTGGGAACGTTTCGAGGTGATTAAATTTAAATAAGTAGCGTTCATTATGCAATTTGTGGGGTTATATAGAACAAATTAAATTGTTCGGTTTACTGACATCAATCTTTAGGCATACCCTCAGCAAATTTGTTTAAGAATATTAAATATTTAAAGTATTTAAAGAGAAGAAAGTAAAGAAAAATAAATATAAAGTTTTTCAGTCAATATTATGGATAATTTGCTCGGAATTAAAGGCACGAATACGCGGTTAATTGACAAATAATAAAGATTGGTTTCTAGGAATTTTTAAATTATAGAAAATCTGTAATCATAATTAGATTTGACTCAGTGGGTGAAATTGAAACTTTCCAATGGCCTTTGAGAAATATTTAAAAATTTTAATCGCGGAATGATGTGTCGGATACGCGCTCCATATATTTGCAAGCTCTAAACAGACCAGGAAACTACTTTAAGAAGTGAACAATCTGAAATTTTACAAGAGTATAATAGATTGAATTTCATTGGCCTTCATTATTCTGAGTATTGTATCCATTCAGAAAATAAATGTCAAGAGATAAAATTAAGCTTTTTCGGATTTTTTTTTTTTAAATTTCTAATGATAAGGCTAATAAAATATAAAAACTAGAACAGGGGAAAGAAGTCCCTAAGGCATTGACTCAAAAGTTCTATAGCACGCCAGCAAAATGTCGTTTCTGTGTCGCCATGAAGCGTTTCACATCAACGGAGATGGTCTTTATTCATTGGATCTGTCCAAAATATGATGCATATTTGTTTGGTTTAGGTTGATTGAATGTTTGTTTATTAACGTTGAACTTAGAATCAATACGAGGGCTATTGGCGATGGTCTATGTAATTTTAAACTTCGGTCAAATGACAGGAACGACACCCTTGCTAGTATCCCAATCAACTAATTTTCACGCCCTCTCAACGCAAGGACTTTGAGACTCGATATATTTAATATGCATCAACTCCACTACACAATAGTTCTTTAATGGCATTAGGACTCGAACCCACAATTCCACGGAAAGGAAATTAGGTAGAGAAATCGTGCTGCACAATTTTTGCATTTTTATTACCAAACTTGAACCATTAAATTTATTTGCTAAAAAAAGCTATTATTTTAAAATTAAATTATTATTTAAGTCATCAATCTATGTAAGCACAGTATGTATAATAGGATGTTAATATTCATATAAAGTCTTCAAGATTGATTACTGACAATCTTGGAAGGAAACAGAATATTTATTGAATTCTAATTGGAATACAAAATATACTCAATTATTTTAAGATTCAATTGAGCAAATAGTTGAAAAGTTGAGTTGAAATAAAGACAAATAAAAATTTTCCAAATGAATTGAGAAAAAACTACTTGTTAACAATCAGCTGCTGAAATATATCAATTCTGATATTGTATACAAATACATTTGTATGTTTGTGTATTAAAGCCTATTTCTGCATCTCCTACATGTAATACCCACGCAAAAAAAAAAAAAAAAAAAAAAAATCAGAAAGTTTATTCGGAAGGTATAATTAATATTTTATGGGACTTTGATTGCCTTATATTTTATAAGTTATCTTCATTATACAGATAACAAAACTGTTCATTATTTTCTAAAAGTTCCCCGTGATAGCTCCGGCGTGTTTCTCATTGCAAGATATTACCTCAAAAAAATAATAAAATAAAAACATTACTTTTTAATTTGTAAAAACCCGTCGTATTGAAATTTTCCTTTCCTGAATGGAAGAGATTTGCCTTATTTTCACAGCGCCATCTATTGTTTACAGAAGAAATTTAAGATATATCTGTATAATGTGTAGCAAGTACGATTTACAAATGAAGCTCAAGATTCTAATAAATGAAATCTAAATTTTAGAAAAAATAGTTTCTAATATTTAGATTTCATTTATTAGAATCGTCTAGGCTTTAGTATCGCCCTCACAAATTTTTCGCATAAAGTACACTCATTAAACACAGTAGAATCAGAATGAGATGTCAAAACAAAAGTAAATCTAAAAGAGATTAAAAGAAAAAAAAAAAAAAAAAAAATCTCAAAGTGACTCAAATCATGATAAATAATGGATTATTATCTAAAAAATTCTAAATAATTACAAAATTTATTACAGTTGTGTATAGTTGAGAGGATTTTTTTTTTAATTAATAACTCACCAGGAAATGAGACGGGAATTTCATATTTTGTGTTCAGAAATTCTTAAATAATACCTGAAATAGTGCATATTAATATTTCTTGTCCCCTCTTTTTTCTCAACTGTATTCTAGAGTTTAAATTATTTATTTATTAATTTTTTTTGACATTAGAAATATTCCCGTTGTCCTTCTATAAAAGCAATATTTTTTTTATCTCTAAGCTTTTCTTTTTTCAACTTTAGTCTGAAAATATTAGTGATAAATCTGATAAAACATAAATTTGATCAATGCAATCGAATTTAAATTCTAAACTTTTCATTAAAAGGAAAAATTTATCTAAATATATCTATTTCCTAACCCATCCCCTTCCTCTCCACTCTTCTTTTACCTAAGTTTTTTAAATGAATGGCAACAGGTATAATTCTTATATTCTGGAAGTAATTTTAAATATCAATTTTAAGAAAATTGTGTAACGCTTTGCATTAATGTGGAAGATGTATTTGTTTCCAAATCACATTATTTTTTTGAAAAATAAACTAAGGAATTTATTCTTTTGGTTCTTATTCCTATATATGATTTCGTTTGTCTATGCAAATATGTTCCAGTTCGGGTTTTCAAAAGGTAAACTGAAACTAAAGATTATTTTGATTTGGTTGAATGCTTTTTATATCGTAAAAGTTAATTTTAAGTTTCAAATATTGATTATCTGTTTGTATTTTTAGTTAGTTTGTATGGTTTAGTAGTTAAGGTTTTTATTAGCATGCACTATATATATATGAATTGAAATCAAGAGTTGGGTTAATAAAGGGTTTAATACACCGGTGTTAGTTTTGCTTCTCAGCTACTATTATACTTGTATATTTCAATCGAACATCCAACACGGTTTGATTAACATTTCTAAACCGAAACATGCCGAGCAGGTATAACATATATATTTCATTTCTTTTTTAAGCTGAATAATTTTTTCCAGTTTAGTTGAGAAATTTAATTTCTTGTAATTGTATTTTTAAAACTAGATTAAAAATTGATATCTTGGATTAAGACATGTATGATTTTATTTTATTTTGAAGAGTCAGTATCTATTTCTATATTGGAAAATAAATATCCGATTTCTTTATATTATTCATTTTGTTAAGATGTAACAATGTTATGAGATAACGTAATTTTGTGTTATAGATGTAAGTACTGATTGTATTTTTCCAATTTTAGCCTAGTAAAAAATCACTATGCTATGATATTAATTACTTATATATTTGGGATTTATGTAAAACCCTGTCAACCATGAATTTTAGTGCAATTTCAGGTAAACTTTCACAAAACATCAGAAATTCAATTATGTCAATCCAATCAAAATCTGGAGACATTTTTCTGGTTTAACTAAAACGGTTGATAAGATTTTACTCAAGTACCTATATTTTAGTTGTTGTGGTTAAATAATTTATTCTATTATTGTTTAAATGTAATAATACATTTTAAATATATTTAATGCTTATAATATTGTATGAGTGTGAAATTAAATTACCTAAAATAAGTATGTTTCTTATAATTTATTTAAATTATATCTAATTCATTTAATACATTTGCCTTATAGCACATTGCATAAAGTGGTGATACTAAAACTTTCTAGTGGTACTCCTTGCCTAGTAACTGAAATCGAATAGACATTTAAAAAGATTTTCTACAAAGTATATTGAATGAGATTTTATGTTAAGTGATTCAAAATGTAATTGAGATTATAAATTTTTTAAAATTTCCAAATTATTGGTCAGTGTTCCATAAAATGCTGGATTATTTGGATGGATAAAAAAAAATTTGACAACTTAAATTTCTTGACTGGAAAAATATCTACTTTTTTTGTAGCCAGTGTATTAGTTTCATAACACTTGTTAAAAGTTATTGCATTATTGCTCAAATTATTAATATGAAGAATAATACATTTCACACATAATTATGATTTACTTGCTATGTCTTTCAAAAACTTGTGTCTGGTAACTTTTAAATGTCACAGAGCATATTCTTTGATTTAATTTTCTGATTTTTCTTCACTTTTCTTCAGCTCAAACATAAATAACATCAATGCTTCTACTAATAAATTTCTGCCCAATTATGATTTTCTTTATCTTACCTCGTAGCAATATAAATAAGTGTAAAAAAATTACTATGAGTGGGAGAAAGAAATTAGTTTTAAAGAATAAATTATATCAATAACACATTGAGAAATTGGTGTTGAAAAATCGAGGGAAAGAAGGCATTCTGGAGAATTTTTAGTTGCAATTATTTCAAATTGTATTTAAAAATTAAATTTGTAAAACTTTTGCTAAGCTAAATACATTTCTTATGAATATTACTTCTTTTTTTAAGGAATAAGACATTTTAATGAGCATTGGAAATTTTTAGATTTTTACTTGAATCTATAATGAATATTGGCAACATAGGCTGCTTTGTCTCTTGCGCCATAAAGCTCAACTGTCACATAACTGTAATGACTATTTCATTTTTTCTTCCCTGTTTTAAGTTATATTTTGTAACTGCATAAAATAAACTCTTTATGTTATGAACCAGTGAAAATATTTCTGTGCATTTATTTACTATATTCATTTGTATTGAAGATAATAATTTCATTAGGGAGTAAGATTCCTTATATAGTAACAGACTTTTACAAAAAAATTGATTGGCATTTGATAATGGGAAAAAGTGTTTAGTGTGAAAATATTTTTAAAAGTCTTATAAAATGCAGCTAAGCCCTGAAAACCTGGACTATATCTGAAATATATGATGGCAAGAATGTCGTAAATCAAACCATTTTGTTCACATCATATTTTTTGAGTAATTATAGCAATCATGTTGTCTTAAGTTTAGGAAATAAATAATATTAGAGAGTCCTGTGGGCATCAAATCATATATGAGTAAGCATGTCTGTGTTTGGTAAACACTGGTGACACACCCCCAGGTAGCCCCAGCGATCCTTCTCTATTTCCTACCCTCCTTTTTGTCAACCAATTTTTGTCTTTTTTTTTTTCAATTTCTTCATGTCTAGACCACAGTCAAGTCTTGTTTAGTGCAGCATTGTCGCATCTGGCTCTTGTGCCAACAAGCTTTACATTCACTCGGGAGGAAGCAGGTGATAATTGTTGATGGCTGAAGTGAATAATTTTTTTCCACCCAGAAACTGAAACCAATCTAATATTTTGCTTATTTTTGTTACCATTAAAATAATTAGATATGGCAGTACTTTTTTTTTTTTTTTTTTACGTAGTAGTTGCGACAGTCAGTGTTCATCTTAAATTCTCACACTTTCATTGATAAATAGATGAAGGTTGGATCATTGTTTTTTCATTGGGAAAGGGAAACATACCTCTTTTACTGTAGGCTTGCATAGTATTCAAGGTATTTTCTATTAATTAGGCACGTATTTCACGAACGTTAGATTTTTTTTGTTTTGGCGATGATGCCACAAATCATTATTATTAACAATATCAAAAATTAAACTACTTATTTACACAAAACAAAGAACTCATTTATAATGAACTTAAGTAATAAGGAATTGCTAAGTAAATTAAGTTACTTTTTTTTTCATTCTGGTAAACAAGTTAATGGTTCCAATGCTATGTCAACAGGAAATAGTTGGTTAGTTATTATTTGCCGATTTATCACTTGCTCCCAGCAAATGGAATTGGACCACCTTTGAAGTATGCTCTGAAAAAACATGTATTACAGTCTGAAAATTTGATTTATAGCAACCTGATATAACTACAAAACATTATGTTTTGAATTTTAAAAAAAATATACGAGTGTATTGGTAATCATATCACATAATTTTGTTTTTCAGAAAGAAAGAAGAAAAATTTCAAAGACTTAGATTTATTTTGAAGAAAATTTATGATGCAGAAGTCACACTTGAACAAGATCATCATTTCAAAAGGAAGGTTTTAAGCTTCTTTTTAGAAAAGTTTAAGGAATTCTGTATGAGTGAAAATGAAGTATTTAAAGATTTTTTTCAAGGCTATTATTACACTGGTAGCTATTTTGAAGGATTACGTGTCAGCAAAGCTACAGAATTTGATGTAAATGCAGTCTTTTCAATCCCAACAAATTTGGATTATTGGGTAAGAATATTTTTTTATGTTTAAATTCTTCTTTAAAATTATATTTTGAAGATATGTTATAAACTAATCTGTGATGAAAAGTTAAATCACTGTCGCATTAGAACTACTGTAATGTGAGAATAACATAAAGGTAACTTTTTATATAATTTGTTATCAGCTTTCTACTTTTTGTTTTTTGTTTGTAATCCTATCCAGTCTAGTCAATGGGCTAGATCAGATCCATGAGCCCAAAAACACTAAACAAGTCAAAGACAAGAAGAGGCTGCTTGGTCAAGTATTCCCTGAAAACTCCCAGACTGGAAAGATGTTCAGGGGAGGACTGATTGAGTTGCAATTTTTACAGATAGAGTAGATTTTATTCTCCTGGTCAAATTTTGAGGCACCTCAAATGACCAATAAGAAATCTTGATATTGCAGCCTGCTAGTCCCAATCACCTTAAAAAATTATGGCTCCACCAGGCCTCTTGTCGCAGTACTAGTCATATATTGGAGGAGAATACCAAGAATGGTTGATAGTAGATGTAACTCCTGAGAAAGTCTCTAGAAAGGGTAAGGTGGTAGAAGTAGAACGCATTGAGGTACCCTCTTTGGCCAATTCTTTACTGCTAATGCCAATTTGAAAGGGAATCTACTGAAGATATTCATCATGGCAGAATGAAAGTTTTTGAAGAAAAATCAGTAAAGAGACTGATGCTATATCACCAATATGCAACCAATTCTGCAAGTGTTGGATGGAACTTTGACTGTCGGTCAAAGTCCAAATATCTTGATAGACATTGCAGGAGACTCTTTAATTGTAATTAGCCCTGATCATAAAACAGCAGTGATCAGAATTCTGATTTTAATGGTAAAGTTGATAGATGGTGTTTTTTTTCACTGCCACTTTGGTTTCCTCGTTTTTTGCTGCCATCAGTGAATATTTAGACTGCTTTAAAGGGAATCTTTTTTTTTTTTTTTTTGGATTGGTCATTTGAGGTAGTTTTTTCTCCAAATTTTTATGTTGCAAAGTTGAATACCATAAATATCTAAAATGCTTAAATCATGTAAATTGGAGGTACTTTCACAATATTACTTGCATGCATCATCATGAACATGATCTTAATGGATTATATATGTTATGAGAGCTTTAGTAAAATGTTATTGTTTGGAAGAAGAAATGTCAGTTAAAGTCGGGAATGGGGTATCCCCCAGGCAATTGGCCTTGGGGGGGATAATGATTTAAAAGTGGAGATTCGTTATGGTAACCCTAAGAATACTCAATGTTTAAGTCACTCATGTTTGGCAACCTATCTAGGAAGTCGCCAAGTTTCGTCGCCAATCGCTTAGGGGACACCCTATTCCCGACTTTAACCTAACTGTCTTGTTTTATGTTTTGATAAAAATTCAAAACTATTCTAATCAGTCAATGAATAAAAATCATATTTTAGTTGACTTTTCCAAGTATTTTTATCATTTTTCTGTTCAGTTTTTCAAATTACAATTTTTTTCTTAAAATTCTTGAATTTAGTATTAAAAAGGTATAACTATTGTTTAAATTCAAAGCTTACTTACATGTTTATAATTAAGTACTTCTTAATGGATGTATTATACTTCAGTATGAACAATATATTTAAGGAAAAGTTATGAATTATAGTAAAAAAGAAACTATATTAGTTTCTAAGGATTATTTTAATTTTTAAAAAATGTTATTGGAGGGTAGTTTTTATATTAACTATTTAACTATACGTATTTGATTTCCAAATCTAAGAATGGTTTTGGTGTTTTATTTAAATACTCTATTACTATTGCAAATGGAAATTTTTATGGAACTTTGATTCTGATTCTGTCATGGCTGTGGTAGTCTAGTGGTCATGGTCATGGATTGCAGCTTTCATTGAGTAGTGGGTTAGAGCTTTGATGCCAATTAAGACCTGCTGTGTAGCAGGGGCTGATGATGCACATTATATCTGTCGAGGCTCCTAGTCCTCCCATTGACGTAGTGTAGAAGTTAGGAGAGCAAAGTCCCAACTCAGGTATTGTCCTCGTCACTGGACTGAGGCTCAAAATTATGAGGTCCATCACCAATAATTCTCATGTTTCTTTTAGTGTGATGTTAATTAAACCAAACAACCTGATTCTGGCCTGAAATGTCTAAATTACTAATATTCACTTAGAAAATACCAATATATTTTTATCCTCTGAAACTAAAACAATTTACAGCTTTTGTTTAAGCAAAGGAAAAAGAAATTTTGCCTTATTTTATTTATCTCTAATTGTTTTTATATGTATATAATGTTTAGAATGTGCATTATTTACCCATGTTATCAAAATCATTTTGCCAAGGCCATTTTAATTGTCACTAGATCCTTATAAATATCTGCTAAAGTCATTATTATGGGGATGTACCTGAATAAGTCTGCCATTTATTATTGTGTAGTTATTTTGAAACTTAATATTGAAATAGTATAATTCTCATTCCTTATAAATATGGATTCTAGTATGATTAATTTTTTTGTGTTACAGAATGAGAAAAATATTTTGTATCTGATATTAGGGATTCTTTCTCATAATATTTACTATAAAAAGCAACTTCCCTTTCAAGTTTCATTTGTTTAATATTTCATTTGGTTTGGCATGCAGTGACTTTGAATTGAAGAAAGTCTGTTATTCTTTCGTATTAAATATTTGTTATAATTTATTTCTTGATATTTTTTAGCCTAAACATGTTTTTTTTTCTGATAATTTATTATTTATTTTACTATATTTTTGCAGGATTTTAATTTAATATTTATCTGAGTTTTGTATTATGCCATCAAATTTGCTTTGTTTTATTATTTTTGAATGGAATATATACATATATTATTTCATGATGTTTTGTGATTTCTGAGTGGAATAATATATATTTTTTATTTCATGTTTAGATCAATGAACTGGAAGCACCATTATCATATGCTACAATTAAGTTGAAACATGATGCTTTTGATGATAAAACAAGATTTTTTTTTGATGAGGAAAGCTTTCTTGTAGGAAAGAAGTTACGAAGTTGGTTCCGATCATTAGTTGAGTCATTCATCAGTTATACAGAATTAGCATATCCTGGTCTTTTGCAGGTAAAATATTACAAACTGAGAAGATAAAGTATTGATTAATAAGATTATATATCCTTGGGATTTTTTGGCTATGTTTTGATAAGAAAATTGGAATATTTACCAATAATTTAAAGTTTATTTTTAATAATATGTAAAGTAAATTATTCATGTATGTTTTTAAATATTCTTTTTACACGGTGATCTTAATGTTTATTGAGCTATGATTTTAAAATATACCTATATGGAATGATAATTTTTTTAAAAAAAGAAATTATTCAATGTTAGCTCAAATAATTAGCAAAATAAAAATGCTGTGTAATTTCTAAAGGTATTTTTATAAAATTCTGTCGACCTTGAAAGTTGGAATAATTCCTTCAAAACTTGTACCAATCATTTTTGGCATCCAAAAATTTCTACTTCCATTCAAGGAAGCTATGAATAAGTTCTCTTCATTGTGAATCTGACATCGTTTAAAATCATCTATATATGAATTTAAGTGGTAGTGTTTGTTCATCGATGTTTTTTATACCATTTGGCCGAGCAAGTATTTGGTTGTCTTTTGTATAAAAGCTTCTAAATTTAAATATTTAATCTATGTTTTAAATTAAAAAAAGTATTAAATTTTTTAATTCTGTTACAGATTAAAATAACGCACAGTGGACCTGCATGTACTCTTAAAGTTCTTTATAATATGGTTTGGATTAGTATTGACTTAGTTCCTGTATTCTCTCTTGATGCAACTCTCCTACAGAAATACACTCTTAAAAATATTGTAAATGTGTCAAAGGTATGTACATATGTTTCCAAATGTATATATTAAAAACCTAAAATTGTGAAGAAAAAAATCTTTGAGCATCAGTTTTGTTTATTGTATATGCATGTATTTTTCAGTGGAATGTTATCAAAACATTTTTACTTCATAGGAGTCTCTTTTGAATTGTGTCTTGGTACCCAAGCCATTAAAAATGGAATTGAGTGACATGCTTACATCAAATTCAGTAGAGAGAGCATGGAGAATACATTTTCCAGAAACTGAAAAAGAAATTCTGAAAGGCAAGAACACACTGAAACCAATTATTAAACTCATGAAGGTAAATGCAAATGATCATTGTTTTTATTTTTCACTAATATTTACATCTTGTTTACTATTGTTAATAAAAATAATGCATGCATTCATGCATAAGTTTTTCATCGATATTTATTAAAATAGTTGATTATCAAGTATTTTATTTTGCAATTATTGACTCTACTGTATTAATTTCTATAACTTTTTTCTTTGCATTCAGAATTATATCAATTTCAAAAGTGATCTATAATATTTTTAACTTCACTCTAGTTCGTTTTTGATTATAGAACCTGAGTCTATGATCAAAATATAAAATTTGAAGGATATTTTAACTGTCCATGATCAGAAGTTATAAAATTGGTATAGAAAAGTGAATAGTTATTATACTTGAAATTCTAACATATAAATATATTGGTTTTCAAGTTGATTAAGTATGTAATTTATTTCTAGTTTTAGTGAAATTTGTCTTTTAATTAATGTGTGTAAAAGGAAAAAAATAGTTTTCCAAAACAGAATGCTTAGTTGAAATAATTTACTGTAAAAAAAAAAAAAAAAAAAGGTAGCCATTTCAAACATACTTTGAATTATTGATAAGATTAGGTATTAAAATTCCTATGTCAAACCACCATTCAAAGTATGATGGATTTAAATAAAATCAAAATGTTTTGAAAAAAAAAGAAGTATCTTTTAAAATGTTTTTATGTTAAGTTTGTATTACATTCACTGATTTTTGAATGAGATATTTAAAAAAACATTTTTTTTATTTAAATAGCAAAAGCAGTGTTTATTTTTATTACAGGAAAAGATCTAAGTAAAAATATAATCAGTTTTGAATAACCACAAAAATCGAAATTAAAACACTTATTTAAACGGTATGAAAATTGAAGAATTAAATGAAAAAAAAA
Organism: Nephila pilipes; assembly: GCA_019974015.1. Classification (NCBI taxonomy): domain Eukaryota; kingdom Metazoa; phylum Arthropoda; class Arachnida; order Araneae; family Nephilidae; genus Nephila; species Nephila pilipes. The sequence continues at coordinate 102,215 of BMAW01012591.1, read as the reverse complement.
ATACTATTTCTACCCGAGTTATATTTAAAATTAGTTTAAATGAATACTTATTACGAAAAAAACAAATTATTCTATTTATTTTAGATTGTAACTTTTTCTAAATACCTTATATAGTTTTAAATTGTTATTTTTGTTACCAGATTTGATATTTCATGCCTTTGATAAATACAGTTTATAGCTATTTTTGAGGAATGAAGAAAATAACAAACTTTATCCTTTTACAATTTGTTGCCAAATATATTTTTTTAGACTTGGTGGGGAAAACCCACTCCATAACTTGTTTACATTTCTATACAGAATTGGATTTTTAAATCATATTCAAGGTTTTAACTCTTTCAAAGTTTTACAGTTTTTCTTTTTAAATTTCTGTCATATATTTTTTATTTGGTTTGAACACAGCATGTGGAGTTGTCAACAAATGTTTAGTGCAGCTTAGTCAGGTTCAACTCTTGTACAATAAACCCACAATCACTCACTCTTATTTTTTTATGGATAACTTTTTATGTATAAAACACCATTAACATAAAATTTCTCTACTCTCTAAATCTTTTAAAATAGGATGTTTATCACCTGAGAATTTATTTTTAGATTACAGATGATTAAAAAAATGTACATATCTCATTACTAGTTGAATCAATGATCTCCTTTGCAGAGGAAGATTTAAATAAATAAAATTTTGCTAGTATCTCTTTTTAATGTAAAAAATACATTTGGTTTCCCCATTCAGTTGTATTTGTGGATTGTATTGTCAGTACACACTTGTTAATTTGTTTCTGTGATTCCGATTGCCTTTTTAACAATTTGCATATTTTAAAACAACCTATAGCATTTATAACTGATAATCTAAAATTGTCCAGTTGTTACATTGAAAGCAGAATTACTAAACACTGATTAAAATTAACGATTTGAATTAAATAGCATTTGTAAGTTACTTCTTTAATCTATTGTATATTAAACATTTAATTGAGATTGAGGGGAATACCTTTGGCCTTTTATTTTATTACTTTATTTTTAATATTTTTGGCATTATGAGGGAAAAAATTACACAGTTTTGAAATAGCGTTCTAATGAAAATATTAATTTTGATAATTTAATAAAATACAAAACTAGTGATGGATTGTCATATTAATGCAAACACTTGTTATTTGTTTCAACGAATATTTAAATAATACAAACTTTTTCTTCAATTTAAAAGTTTCTTCCTATATTTATTTTTAGTCGTATACCCTTCCATGAATTGAGTGTTTTTTGCACATTATTATAATCTTTGCTTGGTTTGTGCATTTTCATTAGTAAATGCATGTTGAAATTAAATTATATAAATTTTATTGTTTTCAAATTATCTCACTCCATTTGATTATCTACAAAATTCATACCTTTAAATGTTATAACATTTTTCAAACATATATTTAAATGCAGAATGTATTTTTAACATTTTAATATCATTAACCCTTTAACTGTCAAGTTATTTTGATGATTTGGGTACACAAATTGTCAAATTTTTTTATTGCAAAAATCAAATGTTTAGTACAAAATAAAATATACTTAGTAGTTAAAAATTGATATTTTGAATTACATGTGTAAAATTTTTAAAGTTTTGTGGCTACTGCATATTTGCTTGAGGCAGCTGCCACTCAACATGGCAGTTGTAAAGTTCGCTTCTAGTGGAGCATTATTTTCTAAAAATTAAAAAAAAAATTAATTATTTTCTAAAAAATAAGTAAATGAAAAAAATAAATAAATAAAAGTGAATACCTATTAGTAGTTCAGTAATTCAGTCTTGTGTGGTACAACTGGAAACACTTTTCCAAGCACAAACCAACTCCACAATCACTACACCAGAATCGTGTTTCCTTCCTTATCTTTTTCCCATTTTTATCCTTTTTTGAACAACACACTTTGCACTGCCTTGTAAGCTCACGTTTCGCAGGAGTAGGAGGAATATGGGCTATAAAATGTCGTTCAGTAAGACGGGCAGGGTTATCTATTGTAAGTGGTCTGCCAACATTCTTTTGTCCAGAAGCTGCATCATCATATTTATGTAAAAGCTCTTCTACAACTTGGATTCGAAATTCTAGAAATGTAATACGTTTCCCAACTACATTTTTATAGAGCAAAAATGAGTTCCAGAGTACCTTGTCTAGTAAATGTAAAAATATCTTTTTATAATATTTTTTCTGACTTTTTCGGATTGTTGGATGAAAGGATATTTCCTGATCACAGCGATCTACACCACCCATAGTTAGATTGTAGTCAGAAACAATCTTCGGCTTGAGTATATCTTCATTTTTTTTATTTTTAAGGCTGACCATGGAAGTATCATGAATACTGCTCATCAAACACACATCTTTCTTATCTTTCCACCTTATAGCCAATATCTTACCTCTTTGAAAAGCTATGATTTGACCTTTTTGTAATTTTCTTTTAGCGAATTCTGTAGGTAAATCTCGTCTATTTATCCTTACTGTGCCATAAATATCTGTTTTTTGGGCTATAAGTAAATCTGCAAGCTCGGGTGACATGTAATAGTTATCTACAGTCACACAATAACCACTTCCAAGAAATTGATGCAATAGGTGCATGACGACTTTTGTAGAAAGTCCATAATTTGTATACAATTGATTGAAGACAGTACTATTTCCTGTATAGATAATGAAGTCACAAATATACCCTGTTTCCGCCTCACAAAGCATAAAAAATTTGATTCCAAATCGTGCACGTTTGATAGGAATATACTGTTTCCAAGATAACCTTCCTTTATAAGGCATCAAGCTTTCATCCACCGATACATCTCTTTCCGGTATGTAAAAATTACAAAATTTTTTCCTTAAATTTTCTATCACATTATACAGTTTCCAAAGTTTTGGATTTGGAAAATCATCTTTTTTTTTCAGCTTCATTATTGCAAAAATGTAAATATCGAAAAAGCAAAATAAAACGATTTACGGGCATTACTTTTGAGTACACTGGAGTATGCAAAATTCTTCGATGAGACCAGTACATAACCTGATTTGGTTTTCGGACAATACCTTGAAGAATTTTTAGCCCAAACAAGAGTTTCATTTCTCTGTCATTTGTAGGGATCCATTTTTTACTGCGGGAGCACCTTGATATCTTGGCCCGATTTGCTTTTCTTTCTTGTTCTGCATAGTTGTTCGTTTCTTTGACAATTATATCCATTAGATTTGAATCCAGAAACATTTCTAAAATATCTAAAGGAGTGTAGTTTATGTTTACAGGAAAAGTTACACCTGGAGTACCTGTAAAAGGGAACCGAGGTGGCCCTGATAGGCCTGAAGCAGTTATTTCACACCAGTGTCTCGCATTTCCTGTATCATCATCACCGCTATCCGTTGATTCACTGCTACTTTCAATATCACTCTCCTCAGTTTCACCTGCGTCACTAGTATCGATGCCTTCAAAATCTTCATCTTCCGTTGAAGAATCTAAATCATCTATATAACGTTTCAAAGAACTGGATGCCATTTTACAACAAAAAGATCCCGCGCACTTTGAAACAAAGAACTTCTAACCTCTAACCTTTGAAATCTTCAGTAAAATGCTGCCATCTATTGAATTGACCGCACATTAACTTCTCTCGAGATAAAGTCGGGTTTGACAAAGAGATGAAGCCGAAATAAACGTTTCCCGACATATATTCGGGTATAACAATACGATGCACTCAAAAAAGCATTACCCCGAGTAGTACTCGTTCGTGACATTTTCGAACACCAGTAGTGTGCCCGAGATTATCTCGGGCATGACAGTTAAAAGGTTAAACAATACATTTTTTAAAAGTTAATATGAATTATTGTAAACCAATTGTTAATATTTATGGAAAATTGCTTTGTATAAATATTTAAAAAGTAACTTTTCTCATTCTACTTAAAGGATTTACGAGACAAAGAAATGTGGCCAATTCCTTCTTATTTCATTAAAGTTGTTGCATTTTGGTTAATTAAAGAAAATCCGCAACAATATTTCTGGAGTGACTCAAGACTTGGACTTTCATTTCTAAAAGTAAGTGATCATTTTTTGTAGTAAATTCTAATCTATTTGCATATTCTGAATTCTAATGGTCAAAAAATTTATATTAAAATGCATTACTTTTCTTGCAATATATTTCTTATTTACTAGCAAATGACATTTTTTATGTATGTTTTCAATTACATTTTGGACTTAACACATATTTTTAACACATGGACATAACATAAATTTTTAAATTCTGTTTGAATTGGCAAAGCTTTCTTCATATTTTATATCTACAGAGTATTGCTTAATACATTCATTACTAACTATGACAGTCACAATATTTTTTAATGTATAAAACAATTTTTTTCATACTTGTTATAATTATTTTTATTGGTGGACATTTGTTATTTATTTTGATAGCATTGTAGTTACTGAATTAGAAAAATTTTTATTTCTAGTTTTGTAATGTTGAAATATGAAATTTGTTAGTGTGTTTCTGTAAAAAAATATGTTTGACTACTTAAATAATGTCCAAAAATACATTTATAAATGTTATTTGTGTTAAGGTGTTAAAAAATAAAAATACACAATGTTAGTTTTATTAACAGAAAAATAATTTTTCGTGCATTTTGTGAATGAAATTAAATTGTTATTGTAAAACACTATAGTTATTTTTTAAAATTTATTTTAGTTTTTGGAAGCAATGGAAAAGTATTTAGAAGCCAAACATTTAGGACATATCATGTATCCAAAGTTCAATCTGTTTCATTCTCTTAACCCAAGGACATTGAAGAATATGCAAATACGTATTCATCGTATCATTGTCAAATTAAAAAAACATCCCATCCTTGCATATCAGTTGTTCAAAGTTCCTATTTTAGACCATTGTTTACTATAATTATTCGTCTTTTTTTTTTTATAAGAAAATCATTTTATGCTATGGTGATCTTAATGTGATAATTTATATTATTATAAAATGTATTTATTGTTCATGGTTTTATGAAAAAATAAATTATGTACAAATATTTATTCGATGGGAATCTTATTTCTAGTTTAGAGAGCATTCATTACATGCTATTCTTTATTCATGGAATATCAGTTCCAAACATACATACATATATATATATATTCAGCTTCCTTATGTGGCCACATTACTCAAACAGTAGTCAATGGGCTGATTTGAAATTTTTACACAATGTTGCATTTCTGTAAAAGTGTGTTTTTATATACTTTTTATTCTGAAGTTTCCAAAGAAACAGGAAATTCCAAGTGTTTCATGAGGTATAAATAAAAACGGATTTATTTCACTTATGCATGTTACTATTTTCAATCATTTGTTTTAAAATATGTTAAATGCTTATGATTTTAACAACAAATATACAGTTAGATAAATAACACATTTTTTTGACAGTTGACAGTCTGACTCTTGGTCATCACAGGCAGCCAGCTCCTGTCAACATTTTAGTTCTTTGCTTTCTGTTGTCAAAATCTTTCTAATTTTTCTTATTATGATGTAAATAGTAAAAATAAACATTATTGCGAGGAAAAAATTATAACCAGTTGATTGATGTGTATATCATATCCAGAATATTTAATTAAAGGTTAGAATTGATTTCTCTGTTTTCAAAAAAATAAAGGTGAGCTGACTATATATTGAATATTGTATTTAGTTTATTTTTGGCTAAAGTGATGTATCTGGTGAACTTTGTGGACAGCGATTTTTGGTTATGATAATCATTTCAATCTCGCGAATCGGTGTTCGTTGAAGATAGCTCATCTTTTGAGCTACATAGATCACAGTATTTTCCTCCCCATGATTGCTATTTGTTAAAAACAGCAGGCGATATTTTATAAATACATTGTATTGTCTTTTTTTTTAAACCATTTTTTCCTTGAATCATTTATATTGAATACATTTGAGGGATTCTTTAATTGCTCTGTTAAGTATGTTTGAAAAGTGTGAATTATGCTTTCTTTAATAATTTGGAGAGAAAGGGTGGAATGAATGTTTTATATTGATGCTTGGATAAAAGATTTAATTTTAAAAATGAAGGAATGAATTTATCCTCCTTTGCAGAACTGTTCTAAAAAAAATAGGTCTTTTATATATATATATAATTCTTACTGCATAATGTTACTATTTGTTTAAATTTCTTAAATAAATGAACTTATTTTGTATTCTGTATAGTAACCAAATTTAAATAATTAAAATAGTATTATAATATAGTAATTAGTTATAAATACTCGGCATTATAATATCAATAGAAATTAATTAGTTGTTTATGATAATATATAATATATATTTATTTGTTAAATTTATCATCATTAATATACTTATATATATGTGTGTGTCTTTGCAAGTATGCAGTTTAAATTTTGAAAACTAATACTTCTCTTATGGGCAGTTATGTGTTGCATGCTCCAGAGTAGATAAACCATCTGATCTTTATATTGATGCAGAAAATGGATATACAAAAAAATGTGGTCCATTCATTAGCTTTGCATTAAAAAGCGATTTTCTGTGAAAAACATTTTTTTCTCTTTCCTCTCATTCCACATCAACCCAAAGTAGGGTATTAAATTGAATGATTTGTTTTGTTGGTGAATCTATGTTGACTTGAATGAATACTTCCATTTACTTCCCTAATAAATAATGTCAGACTAAACCACAGCGGAGCATAACTGAGTTTAGGTGGTTTTTAAATAAAAATTATGAATCAATTAAGGTATAATTCAAATAATTATATTTTAAAATTATATAAGACTCAAGGTTTTAGTATAGCATTGTATTATATTTGGTTTGTAATTATAGATTCTCATTTTTAATTAAATGAATATTTAATTGCAAATTCATGTAGAAGGGGTAATTTTTCCTTCCAATTAATATTTGAAGTTAAATAATTTTAAATTGGATACTTGTCTGTGTGCTATTTAATACTAACTGTTTAATATTTTCATGATTGATTTTAAAAATTCTATTCTATTTATTTTTAGATTTTATAATCAATTCCTACATTCATAAACTTTTTTTTTGCTTAAAAATACCAAATCTCTTGATTTGTAGTTCATGTATTACAAAGTTTATTATTCTAATCTCTGTTTTATACAAAATATTTTTTTTTTTTTATATCTATTCTTATTAATATTTCTTGTTGTATGTAGAAATAAAGCCATGGAAATCCGTAATTTAACTATTTCACTTCATTTACTGAAATGTTTTGAAACCAATTTTTCTATTTTGCTTTCTGGCCATCTCTCTTTATTTGTTATGTTACCTTTTCAACGTTGAATTTTTATGTAATAACTTGTGAAGCCATTGTTTTCAGTACAATACAAAAAGTAATTTTTTAGATAAATTCTAAATTTTATTTTATTTAAAAATTCATGCCAAAAATCTAAAATGTCAAATATATTTATGTACTGATTTGTGGAGAAATAAGATTTTTATTTGAAATGTTTCAAAATTTTTATATTTAGACTAGATCTATCTCTATTACTTTCAATTAAATATTTTTTTAAAATCTGTTTTTATATAATTGTTTAACTAATAATTTCTTTTTTTAATTAGTTTAGTATTATTACATACCTGGAAAATATTTTATTATGTAATGGTTCTTACCATTTATGGAGAAAATTTATGTTTAAAGAAAGAAGATTTACAATTTATTGAAAAAACTCATGAAAATAATTTTTAGAAATAGTGGTAATAAAATAAATCCTGAATTTTGTGAATATATAATTATTGCTTATATATATATATATATATATATATATTTGTGATATAGGAATTAGATTTTTTATTACGTCATCATGAAAAATTATATATAATATTTGGCAGTTTTTTTCTCATAGTATTTTCATCTTGAAATGTAAATATTCCTAGAAGTTTTCTTTTTTACTCAAATAATTAACAATTTTTTTTTTTAAATATGCTCATTATTTAAATATTTTGATTGCATTTTTCTGTTGCTTTAAAAATAAAAAAATATCCCACTTAATAAAAATCTACTTTAATAAATAGCAAAATGCAGTGTTTATAATTAATTTTCACTAGAAAAGATTAAGTGGATTGAATTCCCAGTTTTCAAATTGTTTGTAATAACAAAACCCACCTCAGTTGGTGATGAAAACTTTCTAAAAATCTCTTGATAACATTTTGATTCTTTTTATCATTCTCCTATATAAACAAAAACACTTTTGTTAAGCTATGAAAAATTTGATTTAACTTAAAAACACTTCTCGACACTTGGACTTTTACTGTCTGTAAAAATTACTGATCTTTACTTAGCATACACACAATTCTACATATTTTTTAAGCAAATAGATTATTCAGTAACATATCCATTTTTATCACATACTTCAAATAAAGTTTTTGAGCATTGTATTAAATGTCTTTGTAACGAAAGATTGAAATAATTTATTATACATTTATTCAAACTCGGTCTGATCCACCATACTTGATTCCAGCTTCATTAACAAACAAACTTTGCACACAAAGCATAGTTATTTTTTTTAACTTTACAAATAGTTTGTCACAAATTGTTTTCATTACATATCATCTAGGAACACCAAGTCGGGAGAGTTGGCATTAAGGCACAAACGAATGACTCCGAGGATTTTGCCGACCCTGCGGTCCAGGGCTTTCAGATGAGGCTCTATGAGAACTGGTTTGATGGGGTCATTGTCCATAGTTTCCCTCATTAGATCGCTGAGCCTCTTTGGACCAATGTGGAATGAATATAGACGGTTGAATGTTGACAGTCGGATGACGCAACATTGTAACAGGGGCAAAATAATGGTATCTTCATCATAATTGGTGCGTCCAAACCTAAAGTAATATCAAAATTTGAAGGTTTTATAATAAATATGAACCAACTTTAAAATATATTTTACAAAATAACCAGTGATTTTGTTTATGTATATGAAAAAAGTGATAAAATTAAACATTTCAAAATGCCATTGCATAGTATCTTCAGTTTTAAAAAGCAATTATTCAGCTTAATCTAAAATAATAATATAATTTTTCTTTTACAGGTAATAAAATACTTCTTTTAAAAGAATTGTATTATTAAGATATATGTTTTGTTTTTCCAGAGTTTCTAATTAAGTATTTTTTAACAAGGTTCATTTAAGGAAAGGGATCATGCAGGATGCACAAGTTGCTATAATGCATTACTATCTCACTGAAAGACATTATTTTGTTTAATAAGGAATTAAATTTTAGAAGAGCCCCATGATATTCTTTCTCGCAAAATAAAAAAAAATATTTTTAGCTGTGCTGTTATTGAATTATTAATTACCAAATGAACCAAAAGACATAAGTTTTTAAGTTTCAGATTTCAAGGACTTGTTCTACCCACCCATCTTCCCTCTCAACACAGTAAAAATAACTTTGAATAAAAGTAGCTTTCATTGTGTATAATATTTTACATGATGCTTGTGATGAATAGTAGGCTTAATTATAATTTAATTTTTAATGAATGTTGCATGGTATACATTGATAGTTTCTAGAAATTATATTGAAGTGTTTGAAATATTAGTGAAAAAAAATATTTTGACAAACAAAAATATTCATTTTAAAATGTTTCCATTGAACTTATAATTTTTTAACATAAAAAATATTAAAACCTTTCAAATATAACATTATTAATAAGTGTAAATTGTATTTAACACGCTGTAATATGTGATTAGCAGAAATTTATAAGAAATTGTTTTGTCAATTTTTTTTTATTTTTTCTTGTTTGGCTAAAAAAATTTTTTAAAATACGAATTTTTACTTTTATATATTTTAAGATATATTAAATTTTTTTTTACATAAAATCTATACTTGGATATAATTTGTTAATTTTATTAATGAGAGAGTTTAGTTTTTCTAGTTCACAATTGTATATCTTTGACAAATTTTGTTTTTATTGGTAAATTGAAATCTTTTAGATTTATCAATTTAACAATATTGGAAAATCGCAAAGTTTGAATTGCATATCCAAATGTAATAAAATGTGAAAATTATATTTTCAAGAAAGATAGATAATTCTCATGACTGGCTTAATATTGCAACCCTTCATTTTTAGACTATCTCAATCATAAATTTAATTTAAAAATATTTTATGGAAATTGATTCTATTAAATGTTTTAGTTTAGTTGGTTTATATTTTTAAATTATTTTATTTAAATTTTGCCAGTTCAGTTGGCTATATTTTTCAACTGAAGACTTAAGTTTCTTTCCTTTAGAATTAAAAAATTGTAATATAAATACATAAGAATTCAGTGTTTAAATTTAAAATGAAAACAAATAAAATATATTTTAACATTTTATTTTCTTGCCAGAAATTTACATATATAACATAAAAACTCAGCTATAACAAAGATACACTCAAACTTTAGAGTGCAAAATGAAAAATAAGCTTGAGAAAAAATACAACAAAAGCATATTAATGCTTACAGACTAGTATTTCAATTGACTTAGAATCTTAACCAACCAACACCTAACACCAATGACTTAAAATATTTCCATATCATCCACTTCATATAATAAACACAAGTAACAAAAATGATTTTTTTTTTTCATGAATAAAATTTATCATAAATATTGTTCTCAACACCTTAAACTATTGTATAAATTGAATCAAATGCACTTTGCAATCAAATATTTGAACCTTTTTTTTAGCAATACATGAAATTATTCTAAAAAAAAATGTCTGAAATTAATTGAATATTCTGAGGATGTTTCAGAATTTCCTGTTTTCTTCTAAATCTGAACAGAAAAGTCTTGAAAAGTTAATTCATTAAGAAACCTAATAATGCAACATATAATTAGAGCTTGTGTGACAGTTCTTAAGGTAACTGAGACACAAAATGCTTCAAATTTTGCATTTTTTGATTATGCCATTTAAAAATAGATTGTGCTTCACTAATTATTAAGATGAGTATTGATGAGAATTTGATAAATAGGACAATCATGTTGCTATTTTCCATACAGTGAACATATTTTTTTTTCTAATAAACATTCTCATATTTTGGGTTTTGCACAATATATGAATAAAAATTACAGTAATTTTGAATCGTATTAAATTTAATTTTTGAAATTACAGTTATGTTCAGTGTATATAGAATGTTATGTTATAAGTATACTGCTAAATTTCAAAGTTATAAATGCTTGTTGACTTTATGCAAGACGTATCTAATGTTAAAATATATGACTTACGAATGTAAATACTTCTAATCTTTATTAACTGTTAAAGCCTAATTATTTATATGATTTTCTTCGCATCAACAAATACTTAAGTGTTCAGATATCTCAATGTTAAATATGACCTCTATTGCTTTAATTAAAAAAAGAAAGAGAGGATTATTTAAACATGTCATAAAATAAGCTCATTTCTCCTTGAAGACGTCTCAGTTACCTTATCTTATAAATATATTGGGATGGTATTTTTTTTCCTTCCTAATTTTGTCAGCACGTAAATAATTTCAATGTAACGTGTCACGAAGCTCTTTTACTTTATGATTACAATACACAGAAAATAATCTCTTGTGGTATTTCATGTAAAAAAAAATATTTTCAGGAAACATAAATGATCTTGCATTATAGGTATTTATTTCCTCTTATGGCATACCCATTAAATCATCTAAAAATACTATTGCAGGATTATTCGACATTACACAACTCCTTATACACTTAAGAATAGTGACCACTCGACGATCCAAGGCTTTGAGATGGGCTCCTGTGAGAACTGGTGCAATAGGATCATTGGCCATACTCTCGCGCATTAGGTCGCTAAGCCTTTTGGGGCCAACATGGAAGTGATACAGACGATTGAACGTTGATAGCCTGATGACACAACATTGTAACAGAGGTATAATATTAGTAATCTCATCATTGGAAGTCTGGCCAAACCTAGAGTGGTTCGAAAATGTTGAGGAATCAGTAAAGAGATTATGCAATTTCTGAATTTATGCTGAATTCTGTTTAATGATTATTAAATAAATTATTATAAAAGTCATAAAAACTTTTAAAATTACAAACGATTTTGTTCTGAATAGAATAACATATTTGTTCTTATCACAGAGATTATAATTTAGTTTTTTTTCTTTTGGTTTATTGTTTGTCTTTACAAAAGTTACGAGATTCAGTGGGAAATGCGATCGATTCTTTTTCTTTTAAAAATATTTTGTTTTTGCCTTGCTTTCGTGTCACACACAGAAAGAACACATGGATAAAAATATTTTAGGATTGAAGCTGAAAAGCTTTTTAAAATGATAAAAATATATACATGAATTTCTAAATTATTTATTTATTAGTTTTTGATTACTTGATAAACGCAAGTAGTGATTTATTGCTTGCTAGAAATGTAATGTTATCTCGGAATTTTGTAAATGTGTTGTAGAGGCTTAATCCTATTAAAATTTAAACTTTGTAATTTCAAAAGTTATTGAGATTTCATTTTCACATTTTTTTTTTTTTTGTTTTGTTTTTGCTTCCATAATATGAAATTTACAGAAATTTATATATATAAAAAAATCAAACAGTTTAAACATGCGTTGTGTTCATGCAAATATATTTGGTACCACATTCAAAGTTCTTCAGTACTTCTAAGGCTGATTTTATTTTTTATTGAAGAAATGTTTTGAATCTGCATTTTTTAAAATACATCTTTTAAACACATACACTTTTTAAAGTTCTAAATCTTAAGCATTTCTAAATAACATTCTTCAATGTTTCAATAGTTTAATTCTTTGTTTGTAAGTGATTACCTTTATTAACCTTTTATTACTAAGGCTCCCCACGTACATGTTGGAAATTATCATTTATAAAGAAACATAATGCATTTATTGGCTATGAATCAACATTTTTGGTAGCAAATAATATAGATATAAAAATGAGAGTCTTCTATCACATGACAAAATATCACTTATTGAGGGTACAAATTTCCCCCAAAATGCATTTGTATTGGTTAATCTGGAAATATTTTAATAGTCTGATTTAAATAATATGGATAATCCAACACATCATCCAGAAGAACACCAGCCGGGCCATTAACCTTTACACAACTTCTTATACTGTCTAGAATTCTGCCTACACGACGATCCATAGCTTCAAGGTGGGCCTCTGTGAGTACAGGTGCTACAGGATCTTTGGCCATGCTTTCGCGCATGAGGTCGCTAAGCCTCTTTGGGCCAACGTGAAACGAGAATAGGTGATTGAATGTCGATAGCCTGATGACGCAACATTGTAACAGTGGTAAAATAATGGAAAACTCATCGTAGGAAGCCCGTCCAAACCTAGAGTAGTTTGAAAATTTAAAGGTATCAGATACTTGATGAAAAGATGGGCAAATTATAAATTTGCATTGTTTTACTGGTAGTGTAGCGTCTCTTTGTCAAGTATGTCTTATCTTTTTTTTTTAACTGGTAGTATGGTGTCTCTGACTTTTTTTTTTTTTATATATCACTAGACATTTGTAATCAGACCCAAATCTAGGCATAGGTAAATTAGGCATTTGCCCAGAGTGGCAGATTTTTTTTGGTGGGGGGGGGGAGACAAAGTAGTTGCAGAGAAAAATTATATTTTTAAAAATAAATATATATATAAATAAATCATGAACGTGTCGAACATTTTCAACTCGCTGCAGATATGAGAGGTATCGTAGAGCTTTAATTTCTCCATAAGTACAAAATGTTGCAATTATAGCTATTAATGTTAATTTGTTTGGTTTCGGATAGTCGTAGACTGAAGTAACCCGCAATATCGTAAAGCTTTAATTACCGCAGAAAATAATCGAGATAGAAACTTATTTATTAATTGTAAGAATTCTCAACGTAGTCACCATTCTGAGTTATGCATTTCTCGATCTTTCGTAGGTCGTAAATGTAGAACTCAGCAGATGGAACTCTTATCTTCTTCATATTTCGATTTACATCAATCTACGGCTTCTTAAAACTAAACGAATCAGCATTAATAGCTCCATTTTACAACACTATATACACAGGATCAATTTATATGAAGCATAAATTTTGTCCAGGTATCTTGGTTATTTCTTAGTTATAATTTAAATTTTACGATACCCCCTCGTACTTCAGAAGTTAAGCGACACTTCAAAGTATTAAATGAAATGATTGGTATTTTGATTTGCAATGCAGAATCTTTTAAATTACCAACTTTCTTATTTGAAGAAAATACGAATAACTACTGGAGAGTAAACTGTTCTGAACTTTTGCTTCGTATTATTTAGACTTACGGATTTCCTTGACGAGTAATGGTAAGGTTAGATCTCAAAAAGAACATCAACAAACGCTTAGTAATATTTTGTATCACAGTGAATCCTATCGTCATTTAAGGAGTTAATTAATTTGAGTTATTTGTACCATATAATAGTACTAACTTTTCACAATCTGGAGAAAGAAATTTTTCTAAACTACAAATAACAAAAACTACTATTTCAGATGACCAACGACTTGTAAGTTAAGTGGCTTTGATTTTGTCGAACGCGACTTGTATTTTAAAGAACTCATAAAAGAGAGACTTTATTAGAACTCATAAAAATTTTAAGTATTCAATTCATTTTAAAAAGTTTTTGTATATTTCTGAAAGCCAATTTATTTTCTTTCATGTTTTAATTATATATGTTGTACTTTTTTGTTGTTGAAATAATGTTTTTGCTTTTTAAAAATACCTACAAAAATTATGTTTAAAAATAAAAATTCTTAAAAGATAATGAGAATAATGGTTGCTCAGAGTGGCGAAAAACCTGGATCGGGGCTTGCTTGTAAAATAACTATCACAAAAGTAATGATAGAGAATTTTATCTGGTGCTTCACATTTTACTTTACATGTACATTTTTAATTAGTTATACCCTTGCTGTCTCCTTTTATTCGATTACTTCAACTTATTCACGCTTTTGCCTTATAGTTATTTTTTCATGTGTCGTTCTTATAGTATTTTAGTGATAAAATTCTAATGTGATATTTTTATAATAAAAATTTTCTGTGGTTATAATATTGAAGTGTTAATAAACTTATTCAAATTAGTTACATTTGCGTTAGATAGATTTTTAATTCTAATTTATTCAAATGTTCTTTTAAAAAATTTAGATTTTGATATTTTAAAGAACTAAATTATGTTAAATTTTGTTTGTCTAACAATTTACTCTATAAGTAGGAAGTTACAAATGTGATGAATTCACTACTCATTGATAAAGGTGATCCATGAAGATTTGGCTTATAAAATACTTAAATATTTTTTTTATATATAAAAGTGATATAATAAAATATTGTGCACAGACAGCACATTAATTGATGGTCAAAGATAAATTTTTAATCATATTCAATACATTTTTAAAGGAAGAATAAATTTGTGAATGAAAGAATTTGTTTTCGTTATTTTTTTTACCGCAGAGTAAAAAGTAGTGTGAATATGCATTTTGTGACTTGTTAATATAATTTATTTAAAAAATAACTGATTTAAACTTACCCACGACCGTGATCCAAGTGAATGAGAGCACTGTCGTTGCCAAATGTGAAAACTTCATCGTAATGATGTCGATCCATATTGCCTGAAACATATGATATACATTTAATTATGTTTTTTAAAAAATATTCTTATAAGAATGACAATGAATTTTTAAAAAAAACTTATGTGGTATCAGATTTTGATTGATACACATACGAAATAACAGTAGAAAATATGAAACTTCGTGATGACTACTTAAATTTAATATGATTCCATGCAAAAGTTTCTTGTCATATATGAGCATCTGTGAGGCCGCGGTAGCCCAGTCGTCATGAACGCGATTTCTCGTCTGGCGTGGTTTCAGTCGAGTTGTGGGTTTGAATCCTGATGTCACTGTAGACATAAAGGCTGATGCACATTGAATCTGTCGAAGCTCCAAGTCTACCGTTGGCATGGGGTGGAAGTTTACAGGGAAGGGGAAGCCAGCTCAAGTGTTACCCTCGTCACTTGATCGAGGTTTAAAACGAAGAGATCCATCGCCAATAGCCTTGATGTTGCTTCTAAGTGCGACGTTAATAAACTATCAATCAATCTGCATCCGAGTCTGGATTTATTATTGAAGTTTATTCAATTTTTCCGACGCCAGATCTTTTACCCCCTCAGGGGGTCATTTGCTTTAGGAATTTATGAGAATCACCCTAGAGATATTTTTCTTTCCCGAGAAACCGTAGATATATTTTTCTTTCTCTAAGGTTCCCAGACTTTGGTAAAAATGGGCGTCGCACCTCTATGATATCTTAGCGATATTTTTCTCTTTCTCTCCAATGTTTACCTTTTTTCCCATTTTGTCTAATACCTATATCACAGATACACAATTTTTGGCGCAACATAGCCAGATTTGGATTTTACACCATAATTCTCAACTTTCGCCCGCCATATCTTTTTCAATATCGGTATTTGTAAATAGTGCCTCGTGACTCGTGAGCAATGTTGATGGTCACTCTCTGAAACCTTACATTAACTCTACGGAAGAACTACCTAGAGTTTATTTTAATACAGATCTTGCGTCCTATACCAGCAAAAAACGTGATATACCAGAATATCTATGTCAAACTGATTTGGAAACACTTAGGTTATCATCATTTTTGCTGCCATCCGTGAAGATTTGGGGGGATAATGCTAAAAAGTAGTAGTATCTTTGTGAAAACCCATTCTCACGGCTTTACAGTTAAAATCAGAAACTCTGACCACTGATCTTATTTTTCGATCAAAACAAATTGCAATTACGGCCTCAGCCTCCTACACTGTCTATCAAGATTTGGGATTTTGACCGACAATTGCAGTTCTATACAACACTTGCAGAACAGGTTGCGTATTGGTGATAGAGCATCAGTCTCTATACTGACCTCATTTCAAAAACTTTCATTCTGCCAAGATGTATACCATTAATGGATTCCCCTTCATATTAGCAATAGCGGTAATGAAATGGCAGATATATTAGCTAAGGAGGCTGCTACAATGACTTCTTCTTCTACTACCTTTACCTTTCTAGTGACTTGCTGAAGAATTATATCAACTATTGACTATTCTTGGCGTTTTCCTCCAACGCATAACATGTATTATAGAAAGTTGCTGGAGCCATCGGTTTTGAAAGTGATCAGCTCAGAAGACTAGAATATCAAGATTTCTGAGCGGTCACTTCAGGTACCTCAAATTTAACCAAAGGAATAAGATCTTCTCCATCTGCAAAAATTGCAACTCTAACCAGTACTATCCTGAACATCTTTCTGTCTTGGGTTTTCCAGGGAGGAGGACTTGATCAAGCAGCCTCTTCTTGTCTTTGACATTTTCAGTGTTTTTGGGTTCATGAATGTGATCTAGTCCATTGACTAGATCAGACGGTATTAAAAACAACAACAGTAATAATTGTGGGAAAAAATGGATCTGCAGATTTATTACTAAAAGAGTATTCTCTGTAGTTATGCATCATATTAGGTGAACCTTCTGTGATTAAACTGCTTTGATCGGCATACCAGGAAAAATACTTTGTTGTGTATTCCAAACTAATACTTGTACCAATTATTTTATCGCAGTGTGAGAAATGCATTCCTTTTTGAAGAACACTGATAAAACTGTTCCATATTTTTTGCAGGTTTCCCCCCTTTAATTAAGAAATTTCTCTTCTCTTATTAATAATGCTTGATTATTGAAACAATCTTATTAATTTACAATTGCAAAATATATAATCTGTTGCATTATTTAAAATAAATTTGCAATGCTTCTTGAAAGCAAATCTTTTGCAAAAGTGATGAAATACATTTTATACTGCACAAATAATGATTAATATCTTAATTTCACTTAGCGAATTCATAACGCAGCACTCTGTAGAACAATGAAATTTGTGAAGTAAATGTACCATTTCAATCAAATATAACACTGAATGACAAAAACCTACCCGTCAGATAATCAAAAATTACAAGATCCATGAGATCATAGATCCTTCGTCCATGGTCGTAGGGTGGATTTACTTTCACTTGGTTAATGCAGTAATAGTTATCTGTTTCCCAGGATGCCTTGCGTCGCTTGTTGTAGGATCTCCTCCAAGGACTTCGAATGGGCTTCCTCTCCAAAATATTTCGGGGTGGCAGCCATATGGACAGGCTCCCTTCCAACATGTGAGGATCACCACAGATTGCATGTGAAGTATCACAGTAGTATGTGCACTGGCCATGGAAACAGACATTGCCCGCTGTTCAAAAATAAAAATTGGCTTGTAAATTAATGAATTCGAAAGAAATATACATCTTAACTGGTTAATGTCTAGCTCTTTTTAATTGATTTTTTTTTTTGGAGTAGACAAAAATGTTATATCTCTCATAAATTGGTAATATTCTTATATACAAAATAATATGTGTGCATCCTATGGAAAAATTATCTTGTATATCAACCATTGTGATTTTAAAAAATTGTTTGTTTTTCCTAATACAATTTAATGTTTTTTACCTGGATTTATATTTAATTATATCCAGAAGAAATAAATGTGAGAAATTTAAAATCTTTGATTTAAATCCGATCATTTGATTTTAAATTGTAATTATATAAAAGTGCATTTGTATTTTTTTTAAAAAAAACTAGCAGTTTACTATATATATTGTAATATTATACTGAGTTATTCAAAATAAGTCACCCGATTTCAAAACGCTATATTTTCATAAATAAACGACACAGAATGATAAATAATACGAGTTTTTTTTTTACAAGTGTTCAAAATGACTTCGTTTAGTTACACATTTAATGTCTATTCGATATGTAATTTCTTACCAAACACGTTGTAAAGTGTCAGTGGTAATTTATTGTAGAGCAGCAAAAGTATGTTGCTTAAGTTCACATAAATTTACGGGTAATGAAGGAGTACACACTTAATCTTTTACAAACCCCTGAAGGAAGAAATCGCATGGTGTCACATCAGATGACTTAGGTAGCTATCTGTGAAACATCCAGTCATCTGATCCAATGCAACCGATTCAACTGCCCAAGATAGCTCCATGAAAGCTTCTTGGTAAAATAGCTTCACGAAGAATACACGAGGGCCCATCTATTGTTCCCAATATATAACTTACACATTTCTTTCCTTTGCATTCATGTATTACTCATCATTCTGAGTCATTTATTTTTAAAAATATGGAATTTTGTAATGGGACAATTCATTTTAAATGACCGTATACAAATGACTAATATGATATGAAATGCTTTAATATAATGCTATATAACATTTAAAGTAAATAGGATTTTAACCTTTGATGATGCATCAATGCTTTTAAATATTTTTGTAAATGGTGAAATGATTTGTCAATTAAAAAATTTGGTGTCTTATAATGTTAAAAAAAAATATTTTTACTATATTATGAATTTTTTTAATGTTCCTTTTTTCCGTTTATTTGCAGGCAAATAATTTATTAAAATGGTTAAGCACAAATAACAGTTTCTACTTCACTGATTACTTCTTTTATTTTGAGCTTCATATTCTAGTTTATGTATAAAAATTTTCTAAAAAAATTATTAAAAAATTTTTAGACGAGAAAATTAACAGACAATTTAATCTCCGAATAAAGTTTTTATACCGATTTTGTTAAAACATTAATGATTTTGAAAACAACAATATTATTGAAAGTTGGTGATAATTTCTCGGTATTACAATTTTATTTTTGTTATATTATATAAATTTGACCCCTTTTATTGATAAAAAAAACTCTCCATATATTCTGTTTTCCTGCCTTGAAGACATTCTTTCTTTGAAGTTATATCTCAATCTTTCGAAAGAAATAAAACGGGAGGCACCATAGTAAATTCACCAATTTAATGAATTAGTCTGGTTAAAATTCTAGCTTAATGTTTTTGTTTGAGTAAAATCTGAAAGTTCTATAACACCTCAAGAATCAAAGAAAAAATTGGAGTGATGAGAACCTGAAAAGGCTAAAAACAGCCATTAGAAATTCAAACCAAATTGATTTTAAAATATACTATTCTAACCTGGCGATATAAAGAACGTTTTGTGAAGATCTGGTTCTACCAGTGGATAAAATTCCTCAGATATATTCACCTTCCTCCCGACGCAAGGAGGCGTTCTTCGGTAACCTAAGAGTCTGAAAATAAATTAATGATATTGTATTACACAAATTTATGTGCAAATGAAAATAATTCATCAAAATCAATTAGTACAGTATAGTATTTCAATAGGACAGTTATAGTATTTCAAACTATAACTGCAAAGGCTTATAATTGCAAATTGTTTCTTGATGCAAAGATAAGGATTTAGTGACTTCATGTTAAAGTATATACTGTGACTAAAACATAAATATTGAAATTTTTATAATTTAACATTCTTCCGTAAAATCCTGTTTAGCCCTTACACTTGGCGATCAAGGGAATAGTGTCAATAGCGCGTTTTTCAAACGCGCTGCATTTTTTTTATTCATCAAAAAAAGGGTTGCTATTATTATATATTACGTCTGAATTTGACACTATTTCGCTCCGTTTTCTTTCTGTCGCCAAGGTTGGGGCTAAAATATGGTCAACTCAAAGTGTTAAGAGGATCTATTAATGAACTATTTATCTTCATCTTGATTATTTATTAGGTAAAAGAATTATTGTAACTTACTTATCTAAATGGAATGACGCTATCTCACTGACGTGCCTTTCAAAATCTGTGAAATAGAAATGATTTGGCAATGTTTCTACTTCCCTTGGAAATCTGAAACAAAAACAATTAGTGATTTATAGTGATATTACCAGACAAATCTATTTGGTGCCTTCCAACCATTAGGGTTTTAGTAACTTAACATTGGGGAAAAAAATTATTTCTTGATCATCTTTTAGTTTTATGAATTTTTAATCTTATTTATTTTTGACAATAATCATCAAATTACATAACTACATGGAAAATATGTTTCTTGAATATATTAACTTGTTTTCTTAACTTCTGAAACAGAATGTTTTTGTGAAAACCATTAATTGCGCCTCTTATCACTTTAAATAGTTTTAAAGAAGTGCTAATCAGTAATATAGCGAAAAGAACTAGTTTTGGTCTTCGTGTAAGTAACTGCAAAGTGATATTAATATAGAGCTGAATCAAAAATACAGTCGAATCACTATATTTCGAATTTTCATACATCGAACTATTTTCAGGAACCTGGAGTTTTCGCGATAAAAACAGTTTCTGCATGCACAACAGAATTTCTTCATATGTATCGAACAACTTTCAAATTTTAGCATTTTTTATACGTGACTAGAGAAAGGCGGAATATAAATATTGAGAACATAAATATTGGGTTCTCGGGCTTTAATCCCCAGTTATAGTAATATATTTGATAGATGAGACAGAACATTGGTATAAAACTTGCTTAGGAGTTAAAAAATAAAAATATTGCAAATGATAAGATTACATGAAAAATGAATTACGAGCAATGCTTGGTTATTAATTATTAAAAGTTAAAATTTTTTTACTCTATTATTATAGATAAAATTCAGAACTGCTTAGTATATTGTCTATTTTTTTAAAAACTTATATTAATAGAGATAAATTTTATGAAGAATTATAGTAAAATAGCTGAAGTTTGAAATTAAGTCATGAAAAAATCTATTTCTTTATTTTCATGATTTCTTTAATAATTGCAGAGGATGCTATTATATGTGAATGAATAAGATTAAGATTTTGCTGGTTGCGTTGGTAGAAATATCCTGACTTATTCCTTTGGTCTGGTTAGGTTCTAGATTCAATGGCTTTTCTCGCGTAACGAGAGGGTGTGTTCCTATTGGGTGCTGTGAATGGATGTCATTTTGAAGTACGTAGTCTCAGGAATCAGTGAAAAAAAATTTGAAATGGTGATTTTAAAAGGAAAAAAGTTGGATTAATCTAGTAGAATTTCTCGAGGTCTGTGTAGAAGTTGATTATTTCTGATGGGTGTGTATTTTTCAATAGCTTGAACAGTTCTAATGGTGGAATTATAAATTTTTAGGAAGAATTTTCTCGCAAGTTTTTTAATGACGGTTTTGAGAGATGGGTATTTTATTGAATTTCTGATATCTCTATATTTCTCATATACCAGCTTGCTTTTACTATTGTATGAATTATTGTTGACTGGGATTTTTCAAGAGTATCAAAGGTTGTATTTACACAAAGAGACCGGACAGGAGAGGCGTAAGTCAGGATAGGTTATACATGACTAAGATTTATCTGTGGCTAATTACCCTCCCCGATCAGGACATATTGACAGCGGCGTACCGATAGGGGAGAGGGGCGTTTCGTTCCGGGTCTCTAATGGGGAAAAGTGCTCCGAGGAAACTCAAGTTTTTAAGTATATGTACTTATATGCAGGAATATAGGTAAGGGACTTTGTATTCTGGGAGGATGATAATTTATGAATGTGCCGTGCATATGTTTGAAACTAAATAATTTTTTGACAGCGCATATTTCAGTTGTTTCTTGCGGGATAAGCTTTTCAAAGTTGGATTTGATTAAAAGCCTTCTTCGGTGTGGGACCCCCCCCACAACATAACTTACTAGTTTTTTAAAACATATTGGCCTTTTTAGACCAAATTTGATGTTTTAACTTTTTATTATTTTTCTCTATGTGTTTGATTCATATTTTTAATTTTTTTTTTACTCTGATTGAATGTAGCAAGTGTTTGGCACAGCATGGCCTGCTTTGGTTCATGCGCCATTGAACTCCACAGTCACTCACTCCCTCACTAAAAGCCATCTTCGATCAACAATGAGTCAAGTAAGACTTATCGGTTTGGCAACCTCTCCATTTAAAATGTAGTAGCTAAAAACATTAATTTTGTTGAAATTACAAAAAATTTATTTTAGAAGTCAAGACTTGCAAAAAAAAAGTTTTAGTTTCGTTTATTAACAGAAAAAATTAAAAACATTTTTTTTCAAAAAAAAAAATCTGAAGTGGCAGATTAATAAGCTTTTTTAAAATTCAAATATATTGTTACGCGGAAAGTTTAGACCTCACTATTTACCCCGTAGAGCGACAATTGTGACTGGAAAGATAATTTTACAGTAAAGGTGAGAACAGGCCAAAGAATAATGCTGAATAGGTAGGTGTGACTTGGCGACAGAATGGGATACAAATTTGTTCGCCAAATTTATCGACAAAACAAGATGTCCCTAGACGAAAATAGAAACCTCTAGAATAATCTTAGGAGGGTATATATGTGAACCATTGCGTGTATCAGTTAGAATATGTGCCATTGCGATATTGGGATACGAGATTTGAATCTACCTATTGCTGTGATTGTGTGAACTGAATTTGCGCTAAAGTGGATTTATACAAAGAAGTTATTGTATCTCATAGAGAATTTCAGAATAAAAATTAAAGTTTTTTCTGAAAGAACTTGCTGATTAATTGCGAGAATCTTTCCTGTACTGAAAAATCAGATCAACTACGGAACAATATGTTTGTCTATTATATGTAAGTTTTTCTCCAGTATTTTTCTTCTTTTTTGTTTTCCAAATCATTTTAACTATTTAATTTTAAGGAAACAAATGTTAATTATATATTTTGTTGACTTTTTGTACGGGGAGAATTCCAATATGGAATTCGGGAGGGGCTAAGGAGATTTGCGCCTTTCGCCTCTATTGCTTTAGGTTTCCGTTGCATATTTGACGACTGCTTTGATCAAGATGAACCAAAAGATATTGACGATGCATTAATTGAAAACCACACACACACACACACACAAAACAAGCACTGGGAGTAATCTAAAGTGTCCAATACGTCTAGCTGTTAAAGGAAGTTATTGTATCTCCTAACGTTTTCGAAGAATTTTTTACTTCTATAAAAATAAAAATGAACATTACTTTGAAACAACATCAGAAAAATAGTATACTAAAAAAACCCGGTAAAAAGAGTTTTGAACATGGGTTTTCTTTCACACTTCACACTTTGCGTAACATAATTTTTTAATACAAGAAAAAGAAATTTAAATCCCAAAAAAGTTCTATGCAAAGTTTAGCAAAAAACAGATTTAGCCACCCAAGGTGTGCCTTTTTTTATAATTATTATTAAATTACTCAATTGAATACAAGAATTAAAGTAAACGATGAAATATCGAGAAATGGACAATAGTAAACTTTTCCGATATTAAAATTAAAGGAAATGATAAATTGCTAAATTAAATATTATACCAGCTACATGTAATTAAAATTAAAGGAAACGATAAATTATTATATTGAATATATTTAAGCTAAATGTAAATAAGATTGAAGCAAATAATAACTTATTAAAAATTGATTTTTCGACTTGATAAGAAACTTAGCGTACAATTTAATTCTTTAAATAATTAGTTTCAATCAATTAATTTTTCTTCATTATAACTAAATTATCGTACTGTCATTTAAAACAATCATGTACAGAAAATTTCAGCTCGAGCGCTTTAAAATAAGAGAAAAAAAAAAGCTTTTAAAGTTTTGAACCAGACACAGTTACAATGTGAGTTAAAGATAACCCATTGAAAAGACATTTGGAGTTACTTTGTCTAAAAATGAATAGAAATTGTGTTTCTTTTTTTAATACAAACATTCACTTTTTATACTTTGTTAGCAAATTTGTAAATTACATATATATTTGTACATTATTTAAGATAAATTTCTTTGACATGTTATTTTTATGTCTCTTAAAAAAAGTCTTCTTTATCTCTAAAATATGAACTATACACGTAATTGCTTTGATAAGAAAATGATGAAAAATTTCTTCAACATGTATCTCTATTCCTCGAAATTTCAATAAATCAAATTTTTTCTAAGAACCTGTAAGTTCGATACATATAGGTTAACTGTACGTACTTTTAGGCATTCATGGAATTTAATTGCTTTTCAACGGTTGGGTAAAACCTTAACCTAAAGTTTTGATGATTAAAATCGAACTCGGTTTGTAGAAATAATATTTAAATATCAGTCTAATTGGCCTATTTTTAAAGAAATGCGATACGAATCTTAGAATACAAATATAGTTAAGGATAAATTACACATCCAACGATGCTCTGATAAAAAGCGAAGAAATTGTCATATGAAGATGCTATTGTTGATTTTAGTCAAGTATTAATATGTATATGTGTATATATATATATATATATATATATATATATATATATATA
>BMAW01012591.1:48130-77030 GCA_019974015.1 Nephila pilipes | reverse complement strand
CGGTTGAGTGAGGCGTATATATACGCCGGCGGCAATTAAGGGGTTAAAGAAATGCGATACGAATCTTAGAATACAAATAAAGTTAAGGATGAATTACACATCCAACGATGGTCTGATAAAAAGCGAAGAAACTGACATGTGAAGATGCTATTGTTGATTTTAGTCAAGTATTAATATATATATATGTATATTTCCATTATTTATACTTAAAAACGCTTTTTATTGTACGAGTATTATCTAGCTTTATATACTTCGTTTATTTAGGTATCAATTGAATGAAGTAATTAACAAAATTTTTCGGAATATCGTTTTTCAATGTTTAAAACAGTCATTAAGGCAATCAACCGATTTTTTTAAAATTATTTGAATTCCCCTACTGCTTTCAGGCGATTTAAATCCTGAAATATTTTCACTAGAGTTACTCAGTTTACTATTGGCAGCTACCCAGAATTCGAGAATCAGGTTTATTCTTCGGTTTTTAAGAATGATATATACTGACTATATAAATAAATTTTAATAAAAAATAATATATATACATAACATTTTTTAACTAATTGTACTGAGAAATGATTTATGAATAAGTGATATTATTTTGCTTGGGAAACAAAATAGAATAACGATAAATATTAATGTTTTTTAGACGAAACGATGTCATCAAAATTAAAATTTGAATTCTAAAAATAACTATGTCCATACAAATTTAAAACAGCTCCACGTTAATGAATGAAGTTTTTCGTGCAGAAAAAAATAATCATTTGAATTCTTCGAGAATTCTTCACAACTTTGATTGGATCGTTCGGAAAGTGTTTTTTTTCCCTCCAGAAAATTTCCAATTGCTCGCTTAGAAGCAGACGTAATTGATTTTATATTTTAGGCAGCAAAATTTATGATCGAAATTCAATTTTAATTATAGATTTTACATAAGTATTTCAAATTTTTTGATTCTAAAATATTTATTAAAGTACGTGGAAGTGATAATGGGACATTATTCTGAGAATTTATATACAATATCTAACTGATAATTATTTCTAACATCAAGGTTGAATAATGTGATTCAACAGTGATATGTGCTATATATTAAGCGTTGAATCTTATTAAAGTTTTGTTTTTGTTGTTTATATAAGATCTGCCCCTTAAGTATCGGGACTGAATTCATAAAAAGAAATTCATTGAAGATATATATGCACAGCAAGTTAATAAATTTTAAAATATGATTCACCTATATCAATACACCGTTTCCAGCGTTTTTTCCACTTTTGATACATATCTTGAAAATCGGCAGCAAAGTGCTGTTTTTGTACCCTGTCGAAGTCGCTTGAATCGCATTTTTTGTACGGAAAAGATGTTCTTTCATGTCTTTTTTCGATCGCAGGGAATAAAAAGCGATGGGAAGGAACCAGACCTAGAATATAGGGTGGTTGAGGCAGCATTGCGACCTTGTGTTTATTAGTCAATACTTCCCTCATAATTCCCAACGTTAGAATCGGCTCATTGTCGTGATGGGGCATTCAGGTATCGACGATTTAGCGGCGCATCCTAATCTCCAAACGATCGAATACTTCTGAAAAACTTACTGTTTTCTGTTTGTTCTCCACACTCCTAGTGGATCTTTCCATCTTTCCACAGATCTTTCGCATCGAAGATCTATCCTTGAGTTTTTTTTGTGGCACTCAAATACTAGTGTTTTGACATGATTTTGTCTTTGTAAGTCTGACAAAAAAAAATTAAAAGTTGCCATAGATTATTCGTCCAGTTTAACGCAAAATTAGAGGACACGACGCTGCTCAATGAATTGCGACATTTTAACTCTTGACGTAAGCATTAGTCATTACGGGCAAGGCTTGCATACTCCAACGGCTCGGAGACAACCGATACGGAGTCTCCTAGCTTATATCACGCCCCTTGCTACATATTCCATCTGTTGTGACCACCTTGCACTCCTTTCGATTGGCTGGGGAAAATCAGACCCATTAATTATTGGACGAAGCGTGTAATGTGAAATGATTATCTATTACAAAAGGAAATGACCTAATTGTTAAAAGAACTCTTCAGTTTAACAAACAGATACGTAGGTATGGAATATTTCAAAAAGTTGTCACAAATTTTACTACATACGAAATTTTAAAGAAGAGTTTATTTCTTGTTCTGAAATAAATGTAAATGAAATGTTTTAATCATATTAATTTTCTCGACTTTTCTCGATTTTTTTTTGACATTTATAGATGTGAGCCACTTGGTACTATTAAATGATGTCGGGAAAAAAAATTAATTTTCACTTGACTAACCGTGCTTTCTTGTTAACCTTGAAAGAAGCGTTAATGTGAAGATAACAATTGAAGGAAGTTCCCTCTAGCCATGGACATCAGATAAAAATTAAGGAAAGTAATATAGACGGTAGTGTCATCCTATTACATATATTTTATTATAATAGAATGCGACTACTAATTCATACTGCTGCGCATTATTTTTCTTTGAATTATAAATCTTTCTTGTCTGTGTATGTCAAAATTCATAGTCTTTTTACGAATACTTGAAATGGCAGTTATTAAACTTATGCGTGAACAGAATATTTGCGTACCATGACAAAATTTAAGGCATAAAAAGCAGACATAGCCCTCGCAGTTGCCGAATGTTTAGGGAGGGAGCTACAATATATCGCTCTAGCATAGCGATAAGATTACCGATTCATAGCCGCTGGGCTGTGAAAAGGAGACTCGATTTCACGAGAAGCCTTCATGAGGAACATTGACTTTAAATCCGTCGGAGATTTAAAATTCTTTTCCTCTCCCCCTCTTTTTTTTCTTCTCTTGCATTTAAAAGATTTGTCTAGATTAGGGGTAGGTTCACTCTTTTTGAAAACGGCCATGTCGTAACATTTTTAGACTACGAAAGATGTTAACGTTTTTTTTAATAATAATTAGCGTAAAGTAAGCGTACTTCTGAACTCAAGGCTCCATAGAAGCAATAACTATCAAGAAAAGAAAGTACTTTCCTTAAATTCCGAATGCATTTTTACTTTCACAGGAAAAACATTACAAAGCACAAAAACGTTGCCAATGTTAATAAAACAAGTAACATAAAAAAAAAAAAAATTAAAGTCAATTTCTACTTAGGTGAAAAAAGAAATTTTTTATTTTAGTTACTTTTTACTAACTAATTACAATTAATATAAATATGTATAAACATATGACAGAATCACAATATTAAGTGGCAAAATAAATTCATCCGGTAAATTAAATGGTTGGAATGCAGTTTAGCCCAACCACCTTTGGCGATAGGAATTATTTGGCGGTATTTTACCAAATGTGGCTACCCTAGTCTGCTTTGCGGACTTAACGTTCAGCCAAAAAAAATCGTCAAGTGGTTGGGCTAAACTGCATTTTCAGCAATTAAATTTAATTGATATTTGAAAAAACTGTATTAATATCAAGTATCCACTACAAGTTTAAAAAAATGTATTTGAACTTGAGTGGATGAATAAAAAGTATTTTATTAACGATTGAAAATTTGAACAAGGTATATATAGGGAGAGTGCGTACTAATGGTAAGAATTTAAAAGGAATAAAAACAGACGATTCAGCCATAAAAATCAATTATTATATTAAATACTGGTTACATTTTGCGTTATTGCCATAAAAGTAATTGCTTTTTCTGAGATACTATTTCGTCATACTGGAATTCGAAACAGGTGCTTCCTACCAGCAAAGTTGTTTCTAAAAGGTCATCGTTAATAATTTTCTGTATTGTGATTTTACATACATTATTTTCAAAACTATCCATTTACCGTTGCATTTTACTGCCCTTTTACCTTTACTCCGAAATACAGGTATAAATGCCCGAGCGTAAGATTTTAATAGGCCGTATTTATCATCCGAAATATATTTATGGAATTTGGTTAGATCCATCTCTTGAAGCACCATTCGTATGATATCATTTTTCAGATCATTCACTTCTAAATGAAGGTATGCCGGAAGCCCCTGAATTGTACAGCCAAATGGATTATGAAATATAGAAATGTCTTTAGCACTTGGAAAAACGCAGTTGTAATTTTTCCTGTTCTAATTATTTTCTGGCAAAAACAATATTAATTCGCAGACCATTGTTTACCGACCCTGGTCTAGATCTTAAATGTGTGCACGATTTTCGTACATAGGCAAATGTTTAGCTCAGCTAGGCCAAATTGTGCCAATAAAACCGACAAACGGAACGCACAGTAAAATGATGTAGTTGAGTACTCTTCATTGACATATCGAGATCCAAAAGCAGAGATGGGACGAGGACCAATATAAATTTTCGGTGCACAGATCTCTCAGAAGGGCCCTCCTGGGTTACTTTCAGTGAATTAACTGGTAAAGATAGTTTAAAATGTTTTTGAAACATGCCTAAAAGTCATGCTCACCACCAACGAGTAGATTATCTTTTATGTCCCGATAAGTAAAATTAAAAATTTGCAGGACAATTTTCTGAAATTTGGCACCATCTCTCGCCCTTGTATAACTCAAGTGTGTAGGTAATTATATAAAATCAGTTCTTGTCTATACTAATGAGTTTGAGATTATTTGGACATGATAGATTGAGATATCATGAAGGGACTTGTTTACGGGAAATGTTCGAAAGTAACCGATTCGCATTAGAACAATATGAAGAAAAGGACTAGAAGATATTTAATGCAATTATCATATTGAGATTACTGAAGTATTAAGCAGTTCCAAAGAGTTTTTCTTAAGATAAAGTACTATCAGGTTCTTTCTCAATTAGGGGTATACATGTTGCATTCAAAATTAAAAACTATGCAGGAAATTTGGAATACTATAGTCCAACGTAAATAACATCAGCTTTCAAACAAATGACATCCGCACGGACTGCATATCCACCTAAAAGTATCAGAAAATAAATGGACGCAAAAGAACTGGGACTTGCGATAAAAATATCATTCATAAACATCGCGCCAAATGTAATAATTACAAAAGAGAAGATAACAATAATAAAATGGCGAGAAACATACGTAAAAAAAAAATGGTAAACCTTAAATAGCTTCCTTAATTTTTATCACAGTTCGACAAAAAGTGATGTTATTGATAATAGCTCAAAGCGAACTAAATTATGATGTTAATGGATTAATTAATTTACACAGCTTATTAGCGTCTAAAAACTGCCCGCTGCGGAAACTCTTTTTAAATAATTAAAAAGAGAATGAACTAATTAGCTCATATCTCCATTTTCATTCAAATACAATAATTAATTCTGTATAAAGAGAGAGAAACGATATTTTTAGAATTGGAAAAGTTATTATCTATCAATTAGATGAAAATTTTTTTTTAATGCATTGAGTAAAAAGTTTTATGTGAAGTGGAATTTTCGCAAAACTCATTTAATATTAAGAATACATTTTTTTTTTAAATCTCATAGCCAAGAAACCTTTCGAGCAAACTGTATGAAGTTTGTGAAATTTAGCCTAAAGGCATGATTAGAAATCAGTTTGTGTGAAGCATAAAAAGATTTATTTAATTTTTTTTTCAATTTTACTAAGCATTAATTACACATTTTGTTTCTGCTAAAGGTTTATCGTAAACAGAAAAGTTGAAATCTTTTCCGGCTCAAAGTTCTCAAGTTGGAAAGGTATGGATGTAAAGAATAGGATTCCACTTGCGGTATCGACTTTATCATACGAAAGCAATTTACAGTGGTTAGCCCGATCTTTGTGCGTATCTTATCTTAGTAATAATCTTTGTTTTCGAATATGAGTATTTAAAATTCCCAGCACTATCATTATTTTATTACGTTAATGCAATTCTTCATTTTAAGGCATTTCTACGTTTTCTTTAAATTTTAAGTCAGTCACACATATTTTGTGTTCGTTTTATTAATTATGATTTTCAATGTAAAATTTTG
Source organism: Nephila pilipes (assembly GCA_019974015.1). Classification (NCBI taxonomy): domain Eukaryota; kingdom Metazoa; phylum Arthropoda; class Arachnida; order Araneae; family Nephilidae; genus Nephila; species Nephila pilipes. The sequence goes on along the minus strand of BMAW01012591.1, from coordinate 71,138 downwards.
TGCAACGTGGAATTTTTTTTCTTACTTTTGTGAAAAGTTTTATTTTAATACAAAGGTATTTGAAGTCCCAATTATTCCTTGGAAAAATAGCTTTGTTTCCTCCATTATATGATTCCAGAACTTACTACAATGTTTTCAAAATAAAAGCAATGCAATACCCCTTTTCCTTTAAATATGTTTTCAGTTTAAAATATGTTTTAAACAGAAAAATGTCTGCTCAGATTACTGGGAAAAGAATTTATAAATCCTATAATTCTAAGAAAAGTATTTTTACCGGAAATAAAGAAATCTTGCACACGTGTGCGATAAGGCTACCATAGTAGACTAACGAAAATGTAACTTCCATAACAGCAGACTTGAAGTTAGGCAATTATTCGAAATGGTACTTTCGATATACGACGCATTGTTGTATGCAATGCATTGTTACATTTCAATTGCATTATATTCTTTTAATTTCGTCCTTAAAACTGTGAAATCACTATTTTGGTGATAAAATCACTATTAAAACCGAGTTGTTACATCACTAAACCAACATCAATCAAACGGTTAACATAGAAAACAAAAATTTCTAGAAACCCTTACGAGTTACTTTCATTAATGGAATACAAGGTCAAATTACACAAATATTGACTAGAAAGATGATATAGTTCAAAATAGCTGTTATTTTTTATTGAGATAAAAAAAAAAAAAGATCTTTCATTTTGTCACATAAACGGAAATTGCTTCCATTTCTAAGCCAGTTTCATAAGAAATGATTTCATATGATATAAAAACTAGACTCTCTTGGAAGATTTTCTTACAACGAAGAGCAATTTCAAGAATAAATTTTGTTTCTGGAAAATAATTTTCTTTTTTTCATCTGCCGATATGCAGGTGTGTTTACTTCGACTCTAATGATGCGTTTCGCGGTGTTACGGAAACACACAGACCGTTCCAGAACTTTTCGAAACTGTGTGTTTTGCAGTGTTTGTTCACGCCGCGTAACATGTTTAATCAGATGTTCTTTCTTGCGTTTTCTTGTTTGTGCGGTTTGTTCTTAATCAAAGAGTTGCTATTTCGTAGATTACATATAAAAATTGTATTTTGGGGCAATATTTCTTCCTGCAGGATAAAAAAAAAATGGTAAGTGATAATTTATTTATCACAAAATACTGTAGTCAAATCCCGAAAAATGAATCGTTTGCGGAACCAATAAAAAATTCACTATAACGAAGGTTCACTATATCCAATTTTGTTGTAACCATAATTTTTTTTTTTTGCATTTGATGTTGTTTTTGTTGGAAACTATAATTGTAAAAGCACACAATACACAAATAAATTACTAATCATTTAAATATTATCCATCTAACTAACTAACTAACTATATATATATAGTTTTTTTTTCCGTCTAAGGCAAATTGGGGGAGAAAAGGTGAGGATTAATTGACGTTTCCCTTAGCAATGCTCGTAAAAACGCCCTGAAAAGTTTGATTAATACTAAAAATCATTGAGCGCATCTTTCAATAAATAGTTCTAAATGTTTTCTATGCAGAATCAGTGTGTTTTTAAAAAAGAATGAACCCAATACAGATTTGTTCCCAACATCTTTTTGACTGGAACACGAACGAGTAGCAGCATATGCAGTGTACCACACTGAGCATCACAGTGTGCGCATATGTTTGGGCTCAATCAGCAAAATTTATATTTACCATCCATACGCCGCTGCGAATTTCCGAGCGCAATGTTATTCCAACGGAATTCCCTTAGTTTTTTACATTTATTAATAAAAAGTATTTCAAAGTTTTAGTTAGCAAAGTAAAAGTTTTTTCAAAGTATTTTTGTTACGTATCACGAAACTTGTGTTTATGTAAAACTGTGTTTAAAAAAAAGCTACACGTAAATTAAAGAAATTAATTGTTAATTGAAACCGAGACGAGATCATGTGGAATATCACTTTTTTTTAAATATGAACATTTATTCTCGAAAGAGAAGAGCGATGCGTCAAAAATCAATCAATCAATATTTTGAGGTCCTAAACCATTTATTGTCCAGCAGTTCTCATTTTTCTATTAGACAGATATTTTTGAGGAATTTCATTGAACATTGTCGACTACAAAACTCGCAAACTTATTTAGTGGAAAATAACTCGTTTTCGATCAACAGAATAACACCAAAAAAGCTGTTAGCAATGTTGCAGAAACAGAATCAACAAAAAACCCAGTCACGGGTCAAACAACCTATTTGATTCCCTTGTATTTAATAAAACACACATATACTTTTTAACTAAAATGCTTGCTTTTAAAATGTTTCGTTTTATTTTATTATGAAATCCTTTGAAATAGCAATGAGTGCTCGAGCAGTTGAAACTAGGGATGCGTATATTTGTTTGACCAAAACCCGCATAGTTGTAATTGAAGACTTAACGCTGTCGTCGTGTAATATTAAAGAATCGAATCCAAAAATGGAGCATTTTTTCTGATAAAAAATGCTGCAATATTAAAATTACATTCTGATTCGCCATCCTTTAGAGACCACGGCGTATTTTTTTAATATCATTCATTTGTGTGTGTGTGTGATTCAATCCGTTTTTTCTGGGGTAAAATGTGTTCCATATTTCGTCTCCTATACAGTAATGCTAAACGGGTTTCAAACTCTGTGTAAAAAAATGGCGTACTTTTGGAATGTTTCTAAATTTTAAGAATACTATATCATACACGTATGTATGTTTTACAACGTCGCAAACTTATATGAAAATTGGATCAATTTTCTGCCAGGAAATGTGTTCGAAGCTTCGATCGGGATCTATGATATTAGACGAAGACAGCCTTAAGAAAGACCCGCCTAGATCTCCTATAAATTATTAGAAAGCTAAAGAAATACGGTAATCTGAATATGAATAAAAGGAATAATATATTTTTATTAAATATCATGACAAAGAAAAATAATTATAATGAAATAAAGAGAATTAGTTGATGAGATTTATACTGCAGTGATTGTAAATTGTTCGGTTCTAATATTGCAGCATCTAAATGCAATGATTCTAAATTTTCATTAACCAATCCGTTGTTGTTTATTTTATACGTGACAGTTACGTTTTATACATGTTTATATTATACATAAAGATTTCGGGCTTAGATGCACCTGGATATCAAGTATGTTTTTACCTGCGCCAGTTTAACACGCGCGGTATTTATGCCTAATATGAAAATTGGGAGGTACGAAATTTGGCATGAAAAAACATCATCGTCAAAATAAATAAATAAATGTCGCTAATCTGCTCGTCTACTGCTTTGTTCCAAATAATACGTAAATTAAAAAAAAAAGGCGAACGTAGTATTAGTTAGCAATGACATATTTTCATCAATACACTTTGGGAGATATTTAATAAATTATTATCCTGAAATTCACTTTAGAGGCATTTTGCGAAATAATGAATTCATACCTTTTGGGGAGCACATTTGATGGAAGGGAAAAAACAATTTTTAGAGGAATATAGCAGTAATTTATTTATTGCTCTTTTTGCAAAACTATCCTTAAAAAGAGATATAAAACATTCAATGTTTTCAGCATGTAAAATCTTGAAGCTTCCATTGACTTATTCAGATTTTTTTTTACATATAATTAAAAAAATGGTCGTTTATCCCCTAAGCATTGTTTGACTTGCAGTTTGATCAACATTATTTAAAAAGGCAAACGATTTACCGTACGTAAAGTAAAAAAAAAAAAGGTGATGTGGGGGGGGGTATACCAATAAATAAACAAAGTCATCACATCCCTTGCTATAAATCAGAAGAAAGTTTATTAAAAATGAAAACACAAAAATAAAAATTTTCCCTGAATATTTTCCAACACATTAAATGTTATACTTTTTATAACGAGTAAAATGATTCAACGCTTAAAAATTTACATTCTAAATAATATTTAACGGTTCATTGTTTTTGTCCAATCAATGCTTTTTTATTTGAACCGACATTGAGGTCATGTTTTTGTTTATTGCTTACAACCTTTAATTATGAATATTCTCTCAAAAGAATTATTGAAAATATCGTTTAACGATTGATTAAATATTTGTGCAATGCCTGAAATGTGATAGATTATTCGATAAAATCTGAATTACTTTTTTCAAACATAATTCTAACAAGACGTTGTACAGAAAAACTAATATTATTCCCGAGTTTCGGATTTTCCCTTCGTGTTTGGCTCCTACTTTGCTCACAATCTGTACTAATTTAGTGCAATGTTTAAAAAAATAGATTTACAATCAATCTTATCTTACCTCATAGGCTTAAAGAGAGCCTTAGCGCCATCTTCCATCGTTAAAATAAGCTTTATCTGGGTTCCACCAGGCAGTTGTTCTGTAATTAAAAACATAAAAGTTTAAAGTTTTTAGATGTTTCAGATAAGCCCTACCTGGCAATAATGTTGTGTATTATGAATGGAAATTAAAACTTTTATTTAAATATCATAGACATATTCGTAATGCCATTACTTTTTATCATTTAATGAATAATTTGAACTTTACTACTGATAAATATTTTCATTTGTTTCATTTTCGCTCCTACGGTAATTGGATTCAATGACAGATCCAGGAGGTTGGGACAAGTCCCTCCCCATTGTCATAATTTCACGCACAGACAAAATAATATACCTGATAGGAAATCTCAACCAAATTTAAAAGTATTTATTTCGTTGTTTTACTGCAAATTCTTTTGTTGTGTCCAAGCACAGGATCGAGCTATCTATCATACTGTAAGATTTGAGCTCTCCAATTAGATTTGATTTCTTAGTTAATATTTAATTTGCTTTTAGATTAAGGACCAAATAAACAAGAATAATGAACAAAATAAAACACAATTAAGTGTTACGAACTTTTTAAAGGGGGAAAAAACAATTGTGTCCTGTGTCGATTTTGTACCTCCCCAAGTCGATTTTTTCTGGATCCGCCATTGATTGGATTCCTAAATCAACGTAGATTTTTTATCTCGTATGTAGCAAATGGTATTCATTCACATTTTAAACGATAAATTATTATAGTTCTCGTTCAAAAGTTGTAAAAATATAATACATAACTTAACATTAACATACTTTCCCCTCCATATTATTGTCGTGACATCTACAGACAAAGCATTAGAGAGATTATTAATGTATATAAATTAAGAAGACAGCTTTCACTGTAGAAATAAAAAAAAACCCTCGCAGTTTATTAATTCCAAAAAAAAAAAAAAAAACATAGTAATATAATAAGAATGATAACACATCGATCAATAACTCCCGAGTCTAACATTAGAAACAGCTTATTTTTTTTACAAGTTTTTTTATTCATCAACATAACACCTTTTGTTAATCACCTTTTAGGGTATCTAATCGTTCAACCTTGCAAAATCTTTTTTTTCTCTCATAAAGAAATCTTTTTTGTTGCGAGTAAATAGCGATAAACAGCTTTCTGAATCATCGACTCGTTGCTGTTTTTGTTCCATCGAAAGCAATCGCGGCACCCACTTGGAAAAAACCTTTTTCACTTCACTTCAAAAAACCTTTTTCCTGGTCCGATCGACTTAAAATTTTGACACGTTTCAAGCAAAGGTTAGTACTCTAGAAAGACCTGGTTACTGGTTTACTACGAGCGCCATCTCTGGGTTAGTCTCGGGAGTTATTGATCGATGTGTTAGTTTAATTGAAAAAATAAATAATTTTTAGAATTTATATGAGTCGATTTCGGGGAGGGGAAAAAAAGGTTGGAACAGTGTCTTCATCTTAATCCACAAATGCACTTTGGGAGTCACCACAAGACACTATTGGAATAGGCCCACCGACCCTCTTTTCTGGGAAGATCTCATCTCAAAAATGATTCCAGACCAGCTCCAAACAAACATTGTGATGACAGGCAGTGACAATCCATCATTCATCGGTGTCAGCTTTATAATAACGTCTTTATCGGATGTCTCTTTGAGCAGCCACTTTCAGTCCTGGAATCGTCTCACAGGCACACAAAGTTTAACTTTTTTTCTATCTAAATATCAATGTTCTTAGAATAAATTCGTTTTTGGTTTCCGCGAACAAAAATTGTTATTTTAGACACTTGCTATCAGTCTCCGTATATTGTTCTAAAGTTCAGGATCCCTTTACGCAGCATACAAATAAATTTAATGATTTTTGAAAAGTTGTTGATGACCTGAAATTTAAAACAAATGAAAATGAAGAAAATCGTATTAAAAATAGATGCATGTTTTCTTTTACCTACTCCTATGATCTTCTTTGTTGCTAAATCATGCAACAAGCCCTCAACAACCTTGGATTTTTCTGGATATAAATAATATTTACTGATTTGAAGATGAAATTTCTCCCAGTTCGTCATGTTGTCTCTAGAAAAAAAGAAAAAAGAATTTAAAACTTTTTTTCTGGTATTTAACACGAAGTATGTAGTTGAGGAAAATATGGACAAAAATATAACTAGAAGATATAAGATAATAAAAAAAGATAATTTCATGTTATCTTAGAAAATACATCTATATAAATTATATAAGTGATTACTGAGTAGAAAAGTAGAATTTTTACTTAAATAAGAAAGAGCAGTGTCAAAATTTTTTAACATATAATATGTAATTTATAAGTTACATGTAGGCTGTCCAATAAATAAGCGAACTGAGATTATAACTATTTTATTAAAAAAAAAACCAAAATTTAAAGTGCATAGTTATATATATATATATATATATATATATATATATATAACAATTTTATTCCTTCCTATCCATTTGAAGTAATGCACTTATCTCTTCGCTCTTTCCATTTTACGAAATATCCCCTCAAATCCTCAAGAGTTGAGTTCTTTAAGTGACTGACTCGTTGTTGTTTCTCGTTTTATCGTCTTAACATCGTCCCAATGGAGCCACATACGACCACTTCACATTTGGGAAAGATAAAAAAAATCACACGGGTTAGAACTTGTGAGACAGGAAGGTGATCATGCTCGGTCATCGAATTTTTAGAATTCGAGTACATTCACTGTAGAATGGGAGGGAGTATTGTGATGAAAAAACTACTATTCGCCATGACACTAACTGAAATGCTTAATACAGCTGAAAAGATTTTTTTTCTTCAGTCAGCCTTCATAAACAGCCGTCAACATCTCATGACTTTCTTCAGAATTTTTCCACAGATTTGCCAAAATCTGATGTTCAGTTTTTGGTAATAATTTCAATTTCCAATATAGACAACAGGAAAAAACATGAACAAGACCACAATCACAACTCAAACAACAAATAAATCTCTGCGGCAGAAAGAATACTGACGGGGGATTGGACTGTAATCAATACTCGTCACTATGAGCATGGCCATTCATAACGGCCTAATTACTATATTTTATCATTTTGCGCATTTATTGCACATACACCCTATCTGGCGAAAATACATAATAATTTATTGTAACATTACTCTTGTATATGAGAAACTTCTGAGTTCAAAATGAAATTTTTCTTAAAGATGTTGAATAGATTAAAATAAAACTGAAGCGAAAAATCTTTAAGAAATCAACAATTTAACATTATTTTTTAAATTTGTCGTTAATTTATATGTTGCAAGATGAATTTTTTTAAAAACAAATTACCGATTATATATACAAATTACACAGATTTTCGATAAAATTGTGGGATTGACGTTTTCGACATGATGTTATCAAAACATTAAAATTCCTTTTTTCTAAATCGAGCTTTTATTTTTTGGAATGATTGGTGATGGAAATCCGCCATTTTAGAAAACTCCGTAAAATGGAGTTTATACCATACTTCCAAAATATAAAATTTTATTTATATAATATTAAAAAAAAAAAAAAAAAAAAAAAAAAAGACTTCCACATAGTGTCCACCTGAAATTGCAGATAAGAATTTATGAAATATTTTAAAGAACTTCAAGAAATGATTTGAAACACCGTAAAGTAATCTATAAATAACATTACATACAAAAAAAAACTTAAAATTAATTATAACAGTTCTATATTAGCCGGAAGCATCGTAAAGATTTAAATATTACAAACAAATAACCAAGATATCTGGATAAAAGTATTATGCACATTAATTGATCCTCAAATACATTGTGTTGCTAACTACAACTATTCGTGTTGATTTGTTTGGTTTCGAGAAGCCGTAGATGTAGCATACATTATGTTAAGTATATTAATATAAAATTACTTAAAATTAAAAATAAAATTTGTGTATTTATGATCGCTTAACCTTTTTATTACATGTTAAAGCGATCTCGTTTAACGCTGTTTCATTTAACGCTATGTCGTCTAGGGATACATCCTTAGCGCTAAACGATTTTTTACTGCGAGTACGAGAATGTTTTTTAGACATACGAATTTGCATTAATATGGGAATATTTTAATACCAGGAAATGTGTTCGGAGTTTTAGGTTCATGTCTTCTGTATAAAGTATAAGCCTAAATGCGTTCAAGGTTCGGCTCAGTTCAAGGTCCGCTTATTACAGTCAATCCATTTCCCTAATTTTGAGCCACTGTGAACTGATGATACAGCAATAGCGTTAAAATTAATGATTTTAATTGAGCTTCATGCCGAGTTACTGCTAATGATTTTGAGGCAAGATTTGATTTAACGTATATCAATCATTGGCTACTAATGGTTGAATGAAGCCAGAATTCACACATAGCTAGCTGTATTGTTAACTTACGTTGTCACTCGAGATATTACAGTTCATGTAGTATTATAATAATATATTAAACATATATATATATTGATTTGACTTGTTAATCGATGGCTTGTAAGTGATACCGTGTAATAACAATTTATTCAGAATTATAATGTGCATACACACTTTTATCGCTATTCTACTTAATTACAACTTAATATTAAAAAAAAGAATTTAATTCATTTAGTTAAATTTTCAAAAAAGTTTTTTCTTCGTTCTGAAATGTCGGTATTATTTCGCATACAAGCTATCACATCCGCACCATCGATGGGCACATTACATTTCTAAATAAACTGTAATTATAAGGTATCAGTTTTACACCATCGTTAGTGAAAAGTTGGAAAAAAAATAATAGTAAAAATTTTAATAAGCAGTGCATAAAAAGTTAAACATTTCTCCCAAAATAATATTTTCATAGAGTTGTTGGCGCAACCATTTGAAAGGAACAACGTGGCTGTAAAAACTACATTTATAACTTTTTCCAACAGGATCTAAAACAAATATTTGCTTTGGAACGAAAACAACTTTTTATGAAATACAGTTACCAAAGCAGCAAAATATAGCAAACGATTTCCTTCAAACAAAAGATAATTATAACAATTTCATGAAAAAGGTATAATAAATTTACTAAAAGATATTTTGAGAAATCACTTAATAAGTGAAATTTATTACATTAGATGACGTCATCTTCTACGATGTAATTTAGTTGACTGTTGTATCCTGTAAAGGAACAACAACTGAGCAGGCATTATTTTATGCCCTTGTAGTGTCGTGATCGTTTTCATCATATAACTTCGACTTTATAAATATCTTCAAACAAAGTTCGGTTTTAAAAAGTTTTACGACTGATGTAACAGAATCGGCGTAAAAAGCGCCATTTGTGTATGTCATGTCGAAATATGAAGCTCAAAATCTTTTAAATACTCCTGAGAAATTGCATCAATTAATACTGAAATTCCGTCAAGATCCAGCGTTTTATGCGTCATCTGTATTTAATAGTTGTGATGTGCAGTCGAAATTTATCAAATGATGCAAAATGCTTCTGGTGATGACTACTTGTCCTCGATCGAATACGTTTTTGTGGTTTGAGGAATTTCGAGATGGTAGGAAGTGGTTTTGGATGACGTCTTTGCACTAGCCGAACCGACTCGAACAGAGAGACTGCCTGCATTGCGTTGAAAAACCACCGCTGTTTCACAATTAAACTGCTAGCAAGACGTTTAAACAGCGATAAGCAAGCTGTCCATACGGTAATTTTAGAAAACTTCAGAAAAAAGAAAGCAGTGGGCACGTTCTGTCCCACATTCACCGAAAATCAAACATAAGTAGGGATGTATGGTTGCTTTTCAAGGCGGTCTTCAAAAGCATAATTGCGATTCAGACATTTTTTTAAATCGGTACTGATGAGAAATTATGGTGCTTCACGTACGATCTGGAAAAAAAAACAGTCTTTGTGTGGAATGGATTGGTTCAAACTCAAACTTTGGAAAAAAATTTTCTCGATCGAAGACGATGTTGGTAGCTATTTTTATTGCAGATGCACGATTCACTAGGAATTTGTTCCCGAGGAACACAAAGACTGATAAAAATTTATCCATTAATTAATTAATTTTAAAATTTAGCCACAAGCTAAACTTTGGTCCTAGAGAAGCTGTCCAAAGACCACCGCAACAACCATATCATAGATCGTACAAGATTCTGTCTCGAGCCAGCAAAGGTTTTACGTTACGTTGGACATCAGCGGTAAGATCCAGGCAATGTCAATGGACAGAATCAATTCTTCATCCCTACTGAACTTTTCATTTTTGAAATAATCATACAAGAATTTCTTCCATATTGACATGATCCGGTCGGACTGTTAGGTTCCTGCTGGATCCATCGGTCGGAAAGGTCATGAACGATTTTCAAGGAGAAATGCTGTGGTTGATCTTTTATCCTTCTGATATGGAGTCGGTTATGCGGCTAAAGACCCGTCGCATCGAAGGCCTGTTACATGTCAAATCTAACGAGGCTGCAGATTCTTCTATTACTGTTCGGGAGGGAAGTGTCACCCTTATCATTTGACCGAAGTTCAAAATTATAAGGGCCATTGCCAATAGCCTTTGTCGCCAATAACCCTTCCTAATGCGACTTTAATAAACACCACTCACTCATTTTCGGGAGTTGGTTAGGTGACTATTTACGATCGCAACGTTCTACAGGGGTGCCATGAATAGGTCGTTGAAATGCATTAAGTGTGAGAGTACGGACATGGATGCAAAAAAAGAATTGGTTCTTGCAGCACAATAACGCGCCAACTGCTATCAATTGGTTTTCTACACATACAAAAAAAAATGCATCTGCACAGTATCACTGCCTCTACTCTGCGAAATTAGCACCAGCAGATTATTTTTGGTTTTCAAAGCAGAAATTGTAGCGAAAAGAACAACGATCGGATGATATTAAAACGATTAAAGATAACGTTGCGAGAATCTACGAGTCATTCCAGATGTCTGAAGGAACTCGAGGATTGTGCCGAGCTTCGACAGTCGTAGAATGTCAAAAGAAAATCCAAGAGATGATGGTCGTAGAATCGAAAATGGCTTGTTTTTGGCAAGCATCATGACTCACAAGACAGCTGTCTAAGTCTCAGTTATATCTATCACATGGTTTCATTTTTATTGTCAATTGACTTAAGAAACTTGTGTTTATTTAGAAAAATGGAAAAAAGTGAGTTTAAAGCTGTGATTAAACACTTATAATTAAAAGGCTTAACACTGAAAGAGATCACAGCTGAGTAGGATGAAGTTCATGGCACATCTGCTTCAATGCGACAGTTTACAGTTGAGTAAAGGAATTTTAATGTGGCCGTACTTCCACAACAGATAAACGTGGTTCGGTACGTCCAGTGGAAGTGACTACTCCCGGAATGATTGACAAAACCCACGATATGGTTTGGAGTGATCGACAAGTCAAAGTATGAGAAACAATTTAAGTCACTGGCATATCGCAAGGTACAGTGTTTTCAAATTTTGCAACGAAATAATCTCGGCAAGATGGGTGCCAAGTTTGCTCTCAAAGGAAATGAAAAGCAATAGTGTGGTCGATTCTGAGGGTATTTTGGCGCTTTTTCGTTGCAATGTTGACGAATTTTTGCGTCGATACATAACTATGGATGAAACGCGGATATACTAACTACCACACCCCAGAGACAAAGGAATAGAAAAACAGTGATCGTTTGAAGGCGAACGGGCTCCGAAGAAAGTAAAGACAGTGAAATCGACCATCAAGGTGATGGCCATGGTTTTAGGCATGCACGGAACCATCGACACCGATTGAAAGAGGGACAACAATAATTGGAGAGTATTATGCGTCGTTATTGTACCGGTTGAGCGAAGAAATCAAGAAAAACGTTCTCACCAGAAAAGGAAAATAAATTCTCCCATCAAGACAATGTACAGATGCAGTTTCAATGGCCAAAATCATGGAATTAAAGTTCGAATTATTACAACATCCACCGTATTCACCGTATTGGGCCGCAAATGACTTTATTTAATTCTAGACTTAAAAAAAATGGTTTGGCATACAACGGTTCTCGTCGAACGAAGAGGTTATCGCCCAAACAGATCCCTATTTCGAGAACCTTCCAAATACTTTTTAGGTGGCTTTAAAAAGTTAGAGAAGTGCTTGGAAAAATATATAGAGCTAAAAGGATATTATGTTGAAAAATAAAAAAAAAAAATTCTGAAGACCAATTGAATGACCCTCGTATATTAAGCTTTAAAATAGTCATGAGTAGAATAAATGATAAAAATTTATTCACTGTACTTTTTATTTTATTAATGAGCTCAATCCTAAACCTTTTTAGCCTCACTGTATATTCGTTCAAAGGCCGTAATTTTCATGTTTCTATTCGCAACAAAAAAAACAGAGTTCTGTCGTAGAGCGATAGGAAAATAAATTTAAAGAAACAAATAAGATGATAGGGACCATGATTCACGGTTTAATAAACATCATGGCAAAGAATTAATAAAGTCGCGTTAGTTAAAAAGATCGTTTTCCCAATTGATTTCGCCCAAGGAGCTGCTTCATGCAAATAATCCTGCTGAGAGTGTTTATCTGGCTATGATAACAGGTTTTAATAAGATGTCACAATAGACAAATCGCTAGAGAAGTCAACCACTCGGAAAGTTTAAACATCAGTGCACTCAGCCTTGTACTATATTTTAAGAAAGAAATTAACTAATTACTAATTTAATCCTTTTTTCCCAGAAAATGTTTCGATAGAATACCTCTGAATAAGCAAATCACCTATTTCAATAGAATCATGAAATGTGAGGATAAATATCATATTTTGATCAAAGAGAGCATAAAATCTTTTTTAAAAGTATAAATTCTGGGATATTTATCACCAATACTTCTCTAATACATGATATATAAAAATTATCAGATCAAGAATCATTTTGATGCTAACTTAATTATAATTTTTTCGCTCGAATTCGGAACGATTTGGATTTCATAATTTCAGATTATTGTTATTTTCCATAGCGTCAATCATTACTCTCAATGATTTCAATAAAATTTTATTAAATACGTAGAGTCTTTTGAAGAAATGTAATTCTTTATAGTTCGAAATTTGATGTATGAATCGTTTTTAACGTTATGCTTGACTGATTTCGTCATTCTATAGTTTTTACGAGTAGGACTAACTTGGAAATATATAGAGGTCTTATAATTTTACATAAAACATCTATAAAGTCCTTAATTCTCTACAAGGTTAAATTCTCACTGTAATGATAACAATCACATCCATATAGAATGTTGTACTTAAATTGCTTTACATTTTTCAATACATTTAATTAATCAGTATCTTTTATTTCTTCTACAAACAGGTATATAACATTTTGGTCATTTAATGAACTTCATGTTTTGGTTACATGAAAGAACATGATTTACCCGTTTTAATATATTTTATAATTAAACTCTCTGTTAATGTTTCTAAAGCTACATTTTACCATACCATAACTTTTATATTGTTACATGGAAAGTATGATAAATTAAAAATAATTGTTATTTGAAATTCGAAAGAGGAAGTCCGACAAAAAAAAATGTAAAAATTGAGATCTAATTATATAAATAAAAAAGATATTTCACAATTTTAAGTAATATTTCGGGAATTTGATGCAAGGAGTTTTTCAATGTAACAATTTGATGTGTGTGTGACAAAAGTATAATGAACAGATTGTACATCATGAATTTACTTATTTATTTTTAACATTTAAATACGAAAAAAGGCAGGAAAATACTATTATTTGAAGTTAAATATAGTTATTCTTCAATTAAAATTCCCAAATAGTAATGCAAAATTTTCTAATATATAAAATATCTTCATTAATTATATAAACCCCTTGATTAGTGCAGTTTTAATTAATGCGCTACAAAATTTTGATCTAATTCTCTGAAATATAGGGTATAAGTCTTAATTCTTGCACCTTTTTTCAAGACGGAAACCTTTTGGAAGCATTGGTCTCGTAAAAATATTTCGATTGCTTATGAAGTTTGATTAATGCGTTTTGAATTGTGCGGTGCACAAAGGGGGGGGGGGCGTAAAGTCTTAATTATTATTAAGAAATAACTCCGATATCTGGATAAGACTTATTCTGTATATTAATTGATCTTATGTACTTTATGTTATACATGTTAATTTTTTTTTTTGGCTTCAAGAAGCCGTAGATTGGAGATTAATTATCATCCCATGGTATTATAAAGTTTTAATTACTTCAAAAAATAAACGAGATAGCTACTGAGTTTTTATTTATAAAAGCTTAAAAAGGATAGAAATTTAATTTTATTATTTTTAAGATTTTTCTACATAATACTGCGGTTACTTCAATCTAAGGCTTCCAGAAACCAAACAAATCAACATGAATAGTTGTAATTTACGATATGATGTAATTAAGAATCTATTAAAATATACAGAATAATTTTTATTCCGATATCTCGGCTATTTTTTTGAAATAAATAAAACCTTACGATATGTATATACCCCTAGTATTTCAAGGTTCTATTAACCGCATTAATCAAGGAATTCCACTACAGTGTGAGTCAAACAATTCCTACGTAATTATTTCGAAAATCATAAACTTCAGTCTTTTTTAATATTAAAATATTACAGTATAAGAACAAAAGTATCACACTAAAAATTCCATCCATCGCTTTCGTCATTTGTGAGTATTTCTTTCAAGTATTAGCTACAAGAACTATAATGTCAAGAGTTCTTTAGATAACCGACTCTTCCTAAATGTGACTCATCTAAGAAACAACTTGAAAGACACTAAAATAATCATTGCTGCAACTGGAAGCGCAGATGAAAATTTTATTTCTCTTATCATCATCATCATTAGAGCCAGCAACATCATTATCAAC
Organism: Nephila pilipes; assembly: GCA_019974015.1. Classification (NCBI taxonomy): domain Eukaryota; kingdom Metazoa; phylum Arthropoda; class Arachnida; order Araneae; family Nephilidae; genus Nephila; species Nephila pilipes. The sequence goes on along the minus strand of BMAW01012591.1, from coordinate 56,051 downwards.
ATAATGGATATCAAGTCTATAGCGAAGATGGGAAATGCATCATTAACCGGAACAGTTATGTTACTTTATTATATTAGATCGCAAGCCCCAAAAATAATTTAGGGCTCTAACGTTTTTATGCTTTTACAGGAATAAAGGCGGAATCATCATATAGTGTAATATTTCAAGCGAATCGGAAAGTATTAGTTTGAGAATGACTATGGAGAGGTGAGAGACGCGATGGAATGAAAATGTATATCACGAGAATGAAAGGTGAGATAGGAATCTTAAGAAAGATCCTCTCTCACACAAAAGTTTATATCTATTTAGAGTTTTATTTTTATCCATTTTTTACATTAAGGAAAGTATGCAATGCAAGTAGTATTTCTGCCATTGAATGGAAACGTAGAATCGGAATTTTTTGTTTTATGAAGTTGTCAACATTAAGCTAACCACGAATTTTCTCTAGACTAACCTTGAGGGCGGGGGAACTTTTTATAAACTGAATTATATAAAATAAAACCTCGAGTCAGCCAAAGGAGACGTGATCTACGCACATTAGATGAGCTAAAGAACTATTGTGTATTGAACAGAAGAAATGTATATTGAGCGAGCGAGTGAGTGAATGTAAAATTTATTGGCGCAAGAGCTAAATATGGCTATGCTGCGCCAAACAAGATTAAACTGTGGTCTAGACGTGAAGTTGAAAAAAGATAAGTAGTTGACAAGAAGGAGGGTCGAAAATAGAGAAGGATCGCTAGAGTATCCCGGGAGTGAGTCACCCGTGTTTACCAAAGACAGTAAACCTCATGGGAAAGAAAAAGATCTCTAGGGTGCCTCGGGGTGTATATTGAGCGAAACCAAATTTGAAAGTTAGCGGTTAGATAGTGATTAATAGCGAGTAGTCCAAGTCGACGTAAGTGAACTCGTTTTTGAGTGAGTGAATGTAAAGGTTATTGGCGCAAGAGCCAGACGTGGCTTGTGATCTAGGGGTGAACAAATTGAGAAAAAGACAAAAACTGGTTGATAAGAAGGAGGGTCGAAAATAGAGAAGGATCGCTAGGGTATCCCGGGAGAGCGTAACCCGTGTTCACCAAAGACAGTAAGCCCCATGGGAAAGAAAAAGATCTCTAAGGTGCCCGGGGTCATGATGCCCGAACTTACCTAAAGAAGGGAGTCCCCTGATATAATGCACATGAGCAGAGTGCCCAGCTATACCCCCAGACGCTGGATACCCATTTTAGTTGCCTCTTACGACATGCATGAGTTACAGTGGGACTATTCTGTCATTCCCGATCACCACACGGGTCAGCTTCTGTAGCTGACTTACTATTACAGAAGAGCCTTCTAGAGTGTGAAGACAATGGAATGCTCGTTCGAATCACCAATGAATGTGATTAGATTCGCTGGGAGCCAGACATGTAAATAAGAGATTAATTTGATTATTCTTCTAAGCTATAAATTGCAGGCTCGTTGAGGATAAGTAGCCAATGAGAGAGCATTTCCATATTTGAAACAATTTAAATAAACTAAAAAGTATAAATATTTGTTTTTCTTTATTAGACTGTAACAATTGTGCACTTAGACTTTAACTTAGATACTATTTAGCTGGTAAATGATTAACTCTTAAACGAATAACAGGGATGCGTTATGAAGTGTAAGATAATAATGAATGATGTCCGTCAATTCATTTATATTTATCTGAGAAAGTATCGGTATAGAAAATATTTAAAAATTAGGAGCAAAAATATTTTTTTAACCAATGTTTTTTTCTACATTTCAACTAAATTTAGATAGCATAATTAGAATGCTTGGTCAGAATACTTACCCAAATCAAACATTTTAATAATAATATTAGTTTGGTACGCTATTAAGTAGAATCAAAATTTCGTGACAAACTCTAGAAAATGGTACGAGTGACAATGGGAGCCTAACGGTCATAGTCGGGGACTTGAGGTGATCGTTGTTTCGTTTTTCGGCGTTGTAACAGTTCGAGCCCTGATGCCATTTAAGACCCACCGTGTAGCGGAGCTGAAGCACGTTAAATCTGGTTGAGGTTCCAAGACCTCCACTTGGCGTGATGGAGAAGTTTAAAGAAGGAAATGCCAACTCAGATGTCGTCCTCGTCACTTGAATGAGGTTCCAAATTACGAGGTCCGAACTTATCAGCCTTCGTGTTGCATTTCAGTGCGACATTAATAAATAATCACAATCATCACACCAAGCATAAAACTTTCAGCTTTGGATTATGTAACGTGTATCAGCCCCGCTTCTCGACTTTAGTAAAATCTGTGCTCGAACATGTGGCTCGACTAACCAAGTGGCCACGAGTTCGCAGCCAAGAACATTCGGCTACTGCGGACAAGTAAAAGAAAGCTTGATGACATGCTATGAATATAACATTGATATATATTGAAAATAACAGCCCCATTGTTTGGTACTGCCTTTTAATTATTTATAAAATTAAAATAAAGGGGACTTGGAAGCTTACTATGCTGTGTGTTTCACTGATCAAATTTTTGATAAAAAAAAATGAAGTCCCTCAAAAAGTCGCTAATACTATTTCACAAAGTTTTTCAAACCTTTTTTTTTTTTATTCACTGTTATGAATAAAACAGAACTTAATAAATAATGTTTTTGTCCAACAAAATATTTTTAAACATTTGCGTTGTACGCTTATCCGATATTTATTTATAGTGGAGCGGCTTTGCGATATTTGTTCAGTTCTGTTTATTTTTAAAATGCATTAGAATATAAATACACTCGTCAGGAAACTCTTTAAACTTACATTTTGATTCAAAAACAAATATCAGAATAAACACGAGAAGGACAACGATAAGCTTTTCTTATTATTATCGTTATATCGCTTAAAAATCTTAATTCTCCTTTGTTTCAAATAGTAGAGAGTGTTTGATCAAGGCAGTATGTATTTCTTACTGCATCCACGATCATACATTTTTCTTCTCTGTTCTTTTCGATAAAATCCTCTTAAAAGTTAAAAGAGTGCGGGAAAAAAATACCTAAAGGCTAAAATTCAGTATGCGACGTAGTCACAACACTAGTAATTAGAGACTTAAAATATTTTTAAACAATTAATTTAACAGTTTTACATTTTGAGAGATCATAATAGACCACACGAATATTACATATTAAAGAGTAAACCTTAAAATGAAAATAATGATAATTATTAAATTTTAAGAAAAATACTAATGTTATTTCTAAGCCTATTCTTCGGATAATTTTTTTAATGTCACACTGATCCATTTGGATTTTGAATTCTAAATTACTTTGTGACGACCGTCCTTCACTGTTTAAATTGATTTACATCTCTTTTAGTCTACTTAAAGTGAGTAAGTAATGAACTCCATTTGAAGATTCTCAAGAGAAAGATCATCTCTCTATCAAATCCCACTTAACTCGTCAATTCTAAATCTGGATCAACTAATATATATGTCTTAGTTTACCATTTCACTCGTTCTGATTCAACCACTTCTCGCAAACAGTTTACACTTCAATAAATTTCACTTCAATCGAAGAGATGAAGAACCAATTTAAAGAATGAGCAAATTGAATAATGAACCGCAGCGATTCTTTAATATAACTTGCAAATATTTATCCTCTATCTCCCTTAATTTTTCTTTGAATTCTATTTCATTTTTATACCACTATCTTTAACTCAATTAACTCCACTTCTATCTTCATTTAATTTATCTAATCGTGTTTCATTTCGATTTGGAAGAAATTGTAATTTTGTGCAATTAAAATTACTATAAAATCTTCAAGTATAGTGTAGAGAAAATCACGAATAACCCAGAACTGCAACACTAAATACTATTTTAGCAAAAATTTATTGAAACAAAAGTACAATTTTATTTAATTTAGTGAATTAATATGTTAAACGCAATTTTTAGTGACAATAATGAATTAAATAATTTATGGAGATCTTTCGAAAATCAGCATATTAATTATGGGATGTTCACTACTATAAAAATCAAGAAAATAATTAGTGTAAACTACATTTAATGATGATAATTAGATACTTCAAGCGCACACGCTAGTTTGATTATTTTATTTTCTGGTTAAAGCCGATGGTGAACAAATAAGCCATAACACCCTCTTAAAAACTGTTCTTCCTCATTTTTCATACCATAAATACAATTCACAACCCCTTAGGATTTTTTAGTTCGATATGTTTTTGTTTAGATTAATTATTGTCAAACGAAAATTCTGCTATTTTGCTACGAAGAAATTCTGAATATAAAATGGCAAATTCTGTTAGAAACAACTCAGTTCACTTTTTCACATTACTATTTTTCTTTCCGTATCTTTGGAGAAAAGACGCTCGTCCTAAGCTATTCCTAAACTTCAGAATAGATTTAGGTAAACTATCGATTAAATTCCCGGCGAGACAGCTATTCACTTTCCACGAACTTTTTCTGGAAAAGGAAGGGAAAGAAATTCTTGATATTTTCGACAGGAAATTGTGAAAGAATTTTCATCTAAATATTTTACATGGACTCTTTAGCTATACTATAAGCAACAAATAGTGTATTCTTATTTTTCCTCTCTGTATGGTGACATCTTGTGACATCAGAGAACTTCTGAACAGAATGCGAAACGGGAAAAGAAAATGCTGGAGCCTATCTAGTGAGGGAGTTGACAAGAACGTTTCTCCCCCCCCCTCCCGTTTTTGTATACCACGCATGCTTCTTTCAAGAACTGTGACATTTTTTTTTTCCTCATCTAATCTTGTTTTTCTAAGCGGACATCGATCTTAGGATGGAAATTACTTTTGTCCATAGGAGATTCTTTGAACGGTGTTTATTCTGTATTCGGCGGAGTTTTGGATAGACAAAGCGAAGAAGTGACATATTTTTTTTTTAGTTCATAACGTTATTTTCTTTTTCTATTTCATAAGAAAAAACGAAATTAGTCTTTATATCAATCTTCTTCAAAACATAATGGTACGAATTTTTGAAGTTTATTTATTTATTTTTTCTAAGATTGCAATAATTGCAAATAAAACAATTTTTTAAAATGAATTTTTGTTAGTTAAAATGCTTAAGAAACACATTAAATTAAAAGGAAAAACAAGCAATACAAAAATTTTTTTTTGTCAATTCTTACGTAGGTCAACAAAGAAATTTTTTTGTTTTAATTACTTTTTAATTAAGGTATCCGTACACCTTCGGAGAAAATGTTTTGAAATGCATTGATATTTGCTATCAAAATATTTTTTTATTGTTAAAATATAGCCTAAAACTATGAAAAACACATTTAATAATCTGCTTTTAATTTAAAAAAAAATTGGAGTGGAAAACATGGTGAAAATAGTACGTAAATTGACTATCAGAATAACGCTCACAACTCGAAAGTAAATAAAGATATCATTAATCTGTGGATTTTATCTTATTCATCATAACATTTTTTGGGGCTGGTACTACTTTCATGATGAAAATCATATTACTACAATTTTTATTGTGTTTCGAGTCAAATAACAATGAATAATAATAAAAAAAGTTATAACAATACATGAATTACATCTTTGTTACTAAAAACGTATCAATTTTACAATCATGAAAGTAGTAGGGGTTCTTAAAATCTATATGTAGAAGATACTTGCAAAATTTAATTTAATTTGGTGAATAATTCTTCCTGATATCGATGTTGCGATATGTAAATATGTAAAATACAAATAAAAATTAGATACCGAGTAAGATTCAAATCCCTGTAACTTTTCTAAATAAGATAAAAGCAAAATTCAAACACCATTAGAAAGAACAAAAGTTGAAATTTTAAACTGACATTAAAATTAGAAAATAGAAAATTTTGACAAAAATGGCGCTTTAAAGGTGTACAGATACCTTAAATAATTACGATTAATACAAATATGTATATACATATGACAGAAACACAATAATAAGTGGCAAATTTTTTTTCTCCCATATAAAACTAAAATTAATTATCTGAAAGTCCAATAAAAAAAAATTTATGATTCGACGAGATTCGATCCGAAGGCATGATTCGATCCGAAGCCGACTCTCTACCAACTTTGTCATTGCAAGACAAATCATTTAGTAGCAGCATTGGGTTGTTTCTTAATTCATCCGGCAAATTAAATGGTTGTAATGCAGTTTAGCCCAACCACCCTTGGCGACAGAAATTATTTGGCGGTATTTTGCCAAATGTGGCTACTCTGATACGCTTCGCGGACTTAACGTTCAGCCAAAAAAAAAAAAAAAAAAAAAATCGCAAAGTTTGGCAATTTTGGGCTAAACTACATTTTTACCAATTAAATTTAATTAATGAATTAATATTTGAAAAAACTGTATTAACATCAAGTGTCATCCATTACAAGTTTAAAAAAATGTATTTGAACTTGAGTGGATGAATAATAATTCGAATTAAAAACCAACGTTTTTAAAAACAACGTTTTTATATGGCGGCAAAGTTTATTAAAAAATTATTGAAATATTAGTTAAAACTGGATGCAAATATCTAAATATTGCATTGTTAGGCAAGTAAGAACAGTTCCCACAATTTCAGAGCTCTAGCTTGCTGGGAAGTTGGTTAAATTAACGATAGAAAACTTGATGACACAGTGATACACACACAGACAGATACACACCAAGTGAAATACATAAAAACGTTAAAACTAACTAAAATTAATTAATTCATCCGGTAAATTAAATGAATGGAATGCATTTTTACCCAACCACCCTTGGCGACAAGAATTACTTAGCGATATTTTGCTAAATGTGGCTACCCTGTTCCGTTTTACGGACTTAAGTTAAACAAAAAATAAAATAATAATAATAATAAATAAAAACCAGCCAAGTTTGGAGCAAATTTTTGAAATCGCGCCAAGTGATTGGGCTAAACTGCATTATTAAAGAAAATATTAATTAAAACTTATCGCAAACGTCTAAATATTGCATTGTTAGGCGAGTACGAACGATTCCCAAAATTTCAAAGCTCTCGCTTGATGGGAAGTTGGTTAAATTAACGATCGAAAATTTGATGACACACACACACACTCACACACACACACACACACACACACACACACACACCAAGTGAAATTCAGAAAAACGTTGTAAAAAGTATTTAAATAACAATTGAAAATTTGAACAAGGTATATAACAATATATAGGGAGAGTGTGAACTAATAGTAGGAATTTAATAAATTTGCATAACTTTTTGAATAATTTTTTATTTTTAAAGAGTATTAAATTTTATATTTGAACTAAAAAATAAGTTATAATATTAGACTACAGGTTTTATAATGTACATAAAGAAATAAATATTAAACTGGAATAATATTTTAATAATGTGCAAATAATAAGCGTATCATTACGCGTATAAATCATAAACGCTTTTTATATTGTTTCAGAACGCAAAATATTTCAAAGACGAATTTTTTATAGTGATATTTCAAATATTTTTTTATATACTTGAGAAGAAAGGGGAAAAAAAAACTTCCTCAGATACAAGCATCATAAATTATGGATACTTTAATAAAAGAAACGGGCTATGAACCTTATTGTACGTCTATTGATACGGAGTTTCGTCTCTCTATTTTATTATTATCTGTAAACTAGGAATTTCGAGATTAGAGGCCAAATGATTCGTATAGTGGGAGATAGAAAGCTCCGATAAAAAAAATGAAAGTAAAATAAACTGATAGACAATGTTAATTAAATAAGAAGACTTACATTTGGTGCAACTATTAGTTTATTAAATTTAGTTATCTGTTATTACGGATTTAACATTTAACAGAAACTCACACATCTTTAGAAGGAGGATAGATGATGGAGTGTTGCTCCTACATATAATTTTTTTCTTGGTGATGTAAAATTATGTTCCCAAATAGTTTGCATGTGTGTTCCGGTTGCATATATATATATATATATATATATATATATATATATATATATATATA
>BMAW01012591.1:16758-37823 GCA_019974015.1 Nephila pilipes | reverse complement strand
TTTTTCTGCAGGTATACATCTAAAATGTCATCAAAAACAAAAATTTTGAAAAATCGTAAAAATGAAAGCTTTGCTACAAATGAAAAGCTAATGTCTCAATTTTAATAAAATATAATAAATCTTTTTCTAAGCGTATTTAAAGTATTGGCTTTAAAATGAACAATCTAATCTTATCTATCTGTCTATATCCATCCAAAGTAGGCCAGAGAGGTTAGAACCAGTCATACAAAGAGATATTAGTCTTAACCCCGGTTCATGAGTAGAACGGAGACAATTATCCACTAAAGAATCTTTGAAAATTGAATTCATGAGATCAACAGTCATGGTCAGTAAGGCATGCAATTTTCTAAAGAGTATTAATGGCCTTTCTGATCACCGATAGCTCAATGTTTCCTTTTAGCTCGGGATGGCTCTTTTAGTTTGAAAATGGAGTGGGTACACATACTTATATAAAAGATTACTAATTTCTTATTGAAAGTTATCGATATAAAAGTGGAACATGTTTTTCAGTTGACAGACCGAAACAAGTGCATTACAATTTTCTACAACGTTATTACGTGCGTGAAAAAAGTTTTTGCTTTTGAAGTATATGATAAAATGAACGATTTAAAAGCAGTTCTGCTTTGTTTATTTAGGAAAGATAAATACTTGAAATGCCTTAGAACTCACCGCAATAAAATCAAACTTTCGACGCACCATAATTGATTTCATTCTATTTTCAAACAATCGAGCAAATAGTAAGTAAGTCAGCATATCCCAAACAAAAAAAATCATGAGAAATATATATATATATATATATATATATATTAGTTTTGTAATCTATCGAAATCCTTTTAAGCGTACAAAAGGAAATGACACAAGGAAATATTGCAATGGCGCATCGTCACGGTCAACGAACATTACCTGTATGTTACAATCCTATCAAACTCTTCATCAGGAAAATGTGATCTAAGTACTTGTAAGGTTTAACATAAACACCTGTTGGAGGCAAGAAAATAAACATCTTAAACTGTTTCCCTCATCATTTAAAAGTCGATGAAGTTTTTTTTTTTTTTTTAAAATATTCTGTCAAGGATCAAATGATAAATTTTCAATGCCGAGGCTATGAGGCATTTAATTGCCTCTATTGTTGAGAAAAGAGGATTTTTTCCAAACTTTTTTCCAGCTGTTTAAGAGGTAGTTTTGTTATACTTTTAAATCGTTGGTGGATTTTCAGGATGGGAAAGAGACGAATGTATTATTCCCAGAACAAAAAAAAATATCAACTGGAAAGGTTAAAAAAAACTTTTTATATTAACAATACGACGTAGAAAGAATGAAATCTTTTCCCCCACATGTGTCTGTCTTAAAAGCCAACTAACGTTTTATATTCTATCTTCTTTTAAATGCCTTGAAATTATAAGCATATGAGTTGAAGAAGTTTGCGAAGGAGTTTAGTTTATGATAAAAGTGACGTGATAAAATCGACTACAATTGATATATTACGCGAATTAAGTATATTTTTTTAGAATATTTGTGTTTCGAGATTTTTTTTTAAAACAAACTCGAAGCAATAAATATTTTCTTTCAAAATTTCCAATTTTTTAAAAATACATTTTTCATTTACTAGTATATACCTTTCGCTCATTTCTAAAAACTATTTTAAATTTTCAAACATTTCTAGATAAAAGTTTAGATATCCCTGTTTCTAAACTCAACAAATAATAAAATACATATTCCATCTAATTTAATTCATTTCTTGTTCAAAATAATCGTGTTGAAATCCTTGTAAGGATAAATTTAAAACACATTTCGTATAGAGCATTATATGTCAGAGCTTAAAACGTAGCACGTGCAGCATCCAAATCACTTTAATAAATATCATGAAATAAATATGATGACCATTCGAATAGAAATAATTTAGTAAAGAATTCGTTTCAATTGCATCGTAGCAGATAAAGCTGTGAGAATTCTAGACACGTTCGAAAATAAATGGAATGAAATTGAGATAAACTAAGTTAACGAAAAATATAAAATATGTTGTTAAATGTTAATTCAATTACAAGAAACCTTTTTTGGACACACATAGTTTCAATTAAAATACAAGTAATTAACCAAATGGTTTAAAATTCAGAATGAAAAGTAAAAATATATATATGAAAAAAAAATTAGGAGAAATATGTGACATATTATTATTCGATTATATTTGAATTCCTAAACTTCATTAATTGTTTTTAAACGTAAAAATAATTAAAAAAATCACGATTGATTATTTTTTGAGTTATTATGAGAATATATTTGTATCAGGTATTTAAAACTATAAATAATCATTAACTTTTTCAATTTCAACTAAGACTAATTATCATTCATCCGCTAGTCCATACGTAGCAAGCTTCCTAAGTATTTTTAATGAGGTAAAACTGCTGTTCCCTTATTGTTAGTTTGCATTTCCTTCTTAAAATGTTATTAAAATGATTAATTTACAATTATAAAGATAATTTATTAGCTTTAAAAATATTTTTAATAATATAACGGAAGTTTTGCTGTGATTATAATTTTTTATTGTTTAGCAGGCTGTGTTAACCAGGTGCTGAAACTAAAATTACAGAAAACCGGTCCTTCAAAATTCAGAAATGCTTACATAAGAGTCCATTTAAGAAGTATGCAATTAATAAGGAATTATTACTTTCAGCGAAAAAAAAAGATCCAGAACGTTCTAGAGATCATAAAAGGCAACTAAATCGTTAAAAGTTTAACAAAATATATAAACATGATTTCGAGGGTCTCTAATGATAGTATAATGATTCATTTGCTACGTTATGTTTTTTAATATACTTTTACATCTTTGTTTTCTTTAAAAAGCTATTGATAAGTGCCATTAACGAGCTCATTTTAATTAGTTTCAAATCTTGGACTATACCTGGTGTCTGGGGTAACCTAGTAGTCAAGGCCGCCTTGGGACCGGCGTTGTTCCGTCGTATCGTGGGTTAAAGCCCTGATGCCACTAAAGACCCGTCGCGTAGCAATATTGCAGCACGTTAAATCTTGTCCGGGTCTCAAATCCTCCTGTTGTTGTGGTGTGTAAGTTTGGAGAGGGAGGTGCCAACTCGGCATCGGAGTGACCGCAGTAGCCTAATAGTCAAGGTTGTGGACTTGGTGCCCGCGTTTCGTCGAATTGCGTGCTCCAGCCCTGACGCCACTAAAGACCCTCTTTGTAGCGGGGCTGATGCATATTAAATCTGCTGAAGCCCCAAGTCCACCCGTTCTTATGGTGTGTAAATTTGGAGAGGGAGGAGACAACTCAGGCGTCGTCCTCCTCACTAGGAAGGTGTTCAAAATTAAGTAGCTCCCGTGTTGCTTCTCAGTGGGACGTTAATAAACAATTATAAATTTTACCTGAGGAACCAGAAATTCATTCTTCTAACAGCCATAACCTCTCACCTAAAGACTTTTGTAGATCTATAGAGATTGCGGTTGTTTGGTGGTCATGGTTGTGAACTTACGGTCGGCGTTGTTTTCGTCGAGTCGTGGTTTCGAGTATGATGTCATTAAAGACTAATCGTATAGCTGGGTTGATGCTCGTTGAATCTATCGAGATCCCAGTCCATTCTTTGCTATGCTGTGAAAGTTTGAAGAGGGAGGTGTCATTTCAGGTGTCGTCCTCGTCACTTGACCGAGGTTCTAAATTACGAGGTACGTCGCCAATAGCCAGTGTTGCTCCTAGTTGATACAACCATGCAAACAAATGCCCACACCTCCTTTTTTATGTAATAAATCCCAAAATTTTAAAGAAGGTGAAGAGGTTGCCTTACAAAAAATGAGACTTAATACAAATTTATTCTTAGAAATTTTGTTACCATATCAAATCTCTAAATGACGTCTTTTTTTAAAGACTGCAAAAAATTCTAAATTAAAACCAGGATTGAAATTGTCATTTAAGCCAGATTTATACTTTAGAATCGATTTCCATCAAATAAGAAGCAAATAAAATAATGAAAATTACCATTCAAAATTGAAATATTTCAGAAAGGAAAATAGTCTTCACATGATTATATAAGAAATGTATAAAATATATAAACGTGGATGTGGAAGTTTTGAAACTGAATAAATAAGCAAAAGATAAGAATGAAGCTATGTTTGAATTTGAAATTAAATTAGAAGCGAAAGAAGGACCGGACCTTTACCTCGATGGTTGGCCTTTATTAAAGATTTTACGCAAAAACATTACTCAAAAGCTATTTCAAGTTATGAGATTACATATGAGGGAATTTCATAAATAACTGTGTTAGGAATCGGAAATGGATGTTAAGAATGGGAAAAGGAATGGGGCAAGTTGCTGTTCCATTTCCCAGTAATCGTTTTTCATTTTACTAAGAAGTCCACAAGTACAACATCCTTCTTATTCGAATAAATCATCGCCTTAAATTTTTGGCAGATAATACCATGTTCGCCTTTTTTTTGGAGCAGATTCACAGGAAGGAATCCATTATTTTGATTTTTGTAATGAAAAATCGATTCTCATCAACGGTGACAACTCGAAGCAAAATGACGACGACGACTAGACGCGGAAACAATAACTAAAAAATAATACAAGAATCAGTGTCAAATTTGTTTTGGCGTCATTTGACAGATGACAATACATAATTGTAAAACCAATTTGCCTTACAGGTACTTTTTGAGCCTCGTATGAAATCTTGGATGGGTAATTTAAATGGTGTTTGTTCACAAAAAATAAGGATGGAACATTGTTTGGAGATTCGTGAGGAAATTTAGTTTCAACAAGAAGTGAAAGTGGGTCCCTTATTCTCAAAGCTAGCACATCGTAGGGATCTTAATTCAAAACTTTATACGAAAGCCTTTTTTCTGTCTAAAATCACATACCATTAAATCCGTATTATTAATCACCTGTTACTTATCCAATGTCTCATGCTCAAAATGAAGCCTTACTTCCAATCTGCCTCAGAGAGAAGATATGTTTCTTTTTTACAAATAAAAAGAGAAAAAAATATTTTGTACCATGATTAATGTTTTCAAAACCACTGAAATTTCTCAGATAAAAAAAAATCTATTTCCTCCCTCGACTAATCTCATCATCACCTACTTTCAAATGTCCCAATTTCTACTCAGAGAAGCTATATATCTCCATCATCGCTTGTAAACAGAAGAATCCCCCAATTCGCGCAATATTTATGTTTCCAACACTGAGTACTCAGTGTTTGGGTAATTAGTTTCCTACGGATATTTTTTTGCGGTTATTTTTTGTTTCGGGTTTAGGTATTTAAGAATCTGGACGAAAGAAAACTTCGATGTTGTTTATTCAAGTCCGATGTGCAAGCGAAAGAACCCAGCTGCAGACACATCAGAGATCATTATAATAAGAGTGTTGTTTGAATTAAGAGAGTAATCTTTTAGTAGTGTTTATACGAGTTGTGCATATTATTTTCTGAGGATGGTTAAAGAAATCCGGCATTAGGAAATTTCATTTGAATGACGGGTTTTCACGACTTGTCACACATCGGCACGAGCGTTGAAAAGGATGTGAACTATATAAAAAAAAGTCAATAATACCTTGCATAAAGGATGCATGTAGCTTCAGTTTTTCATCACGGAAGCCTAGTGGTCATGGTCGACGACTCGCAGCCGGCGGTGCTTTCGTCGAGTCCTAGGTTCGAGCCCTGATGTCTGAAAACCCATCGTTCGTGTGAAGGGAGAAATAACGCGCAGAATGAATAGATTTAATGTTTTTAAAAAGACTTTTGAATTGAAATTTGAAGGAAACAAATATTAAAAAAAAATTAATGTTTTTAAACCGCGTTTTCGAAAATAATGTCTGAGTTATACCTGTTATCACTAATAACAAATGACTTACGGTTCTCCAGTGTCTGAATGAAACGTGTAATAAAATGACGTTAAGCGCATTTCTATTGTTCATAAAGTTTTCATCTTTATCTTTTGTAAATATTATTTACTCACCATTTGTTCAATATAAAGACGATTTTCATTAAGTAAACTTCTCACTCAATAATACAGCATATATAGGACTAGAGCATCGCAGAATTGTGGCCGCGGTAGCGTAATGGTTGGCGTGTCTGATCGCGAGCACTGTCGACCAAGATTCGATTCCCGGTGATTTCGCCTTGGGCAACTGGTCGTGGATCAACATAGGACTTCATTCCTCTGGGATCAATACATGAGTACTAAATTCGCCTGAGAAGTTAACTAAGGCGTCCAGGGTTGGGCAAGCCACTTTGATTTGAAAGTTATTATTATTTTTTATTTATTTTGAGCTTTAATAATTTTGAAGAATTTTTTTTAGAGAGAGAGAGAGAAAGAGAGAGAATTCTCAACACGCTTTTTTGAATGTTAGGTTAATTTTTAATTTTCAGAAGTGATTAGAAAAATTTGATGATTAAAAAGAAAACTTTTTTTTTTTTTTTTGAAAATTATTTTTTCGACAGCTATACAAAATACCTCAAAGTACAACATTTTTTTAAAGAAAAATAGAAGTATGAAGCAAAATCATAGAAATACTTCTAGTTTCAAGTTGATGCAAAAATAGAAAAAAAATACATGATCATAACAAAAAATTGTTATACAAACCGAGACAAAGTAAATATTATTATCCATAGGATAACAATATTATGAAGTCAAAATGATCCAATTATGAAGTCAAAATGTTTTTGATGGAGCACCATGTATCAATTCTCTTCTGCTAAATTTTTGCATAGTTTGACACAATACGTGCTAGCTTGTAATATCCTACAAAACAACAGCATACAATATCTTGTTCCCTAAATCTCTTAAAAGACTAATAATTATGTAATTTATGTAAGTCTTAAGCGATGGTACTTCTAGGAAAATAATTAAATTTTTATTGAAGAGGGACCAGAAAACATTGTATAAAATGTTTTTCAACAAAATAAATTGCATGTGATCAGAATATACATACGTTTACTTCTGGAAGAATAGTAAAGATAGTGAGTTACTATTTCATTTATTTTCATAATTTAATTGTACTTCAACGTTTTGAGTTATATCGTATTTGCTTGACATGCAGGTTCAGACAGAATATTCACTAAGCCGACAAGAAGTGTAATACATTTGTCATATATATTTTGTTAATAAAAATACTCAAATAAGATTATTTCCCTCGCATTTCAGTCATTATTTTAAAAAGGCAGTTCGTTACTTTACCAAACAAGACTAATAATAATTTCATAATTTTCAAAAATTTCTGTGAGATAAACATCGATGTATTAGAACTACAAACACAAGACAGAAAAACGATTTCAAACACGAGATTGGAGAAAAAAAACTAAAAACAGCTTCCTCAGAATAAAATTAGTTCTATTTTTAGCCTTTTCTCCTGATTCGTAGAGATAATTATTGAACCGAAAACAGATCTGAAAGGCGAATCGATGACTAATTTGTGACCAGGAATTTATACAAAGCAAGTTCTAGAAAAATAAATTGCCAAAGAAGTTAAAAAAAACTTGGAAATTTATATTTTTGACTTATTGTAATTTTATGAGATAAGTTTTAATATTTAGAGCTTTTCGATAAGTGTCATCTTTCAAAAATATATGTGTTATTTAAAACATTATTTTTTATATGTTCATTGATACTCGAAATATTTTTGTCACATTTGAAATTTGATTTTTCTTCTAATATTTATCAAGTCAAAGTTTTTAATATATGACACATTTTTATGCAGGTAAAAAATTAATTTAACTTAATTTAAATCTATACAACAAACTATCGCAGAAAATTTTGTACTCGTACATCATGATTTCTTGGTATTCGTGTAACATATTACCTTCAGTATGTTTGTTTATTAACACCGATAATAGAGAGAGAGAATATAATAAAAGTATCCAAACCGAAACTCTGAAAATGTATTGATGTGGCTCATGAACGGAATTCGAAGGAAATATCAATATCCACAGCAAGAAAATAAAAATGAAATTAATCAAGAATTCTCGTTCCAAATTGCCTTTCTTGAGTCAATTCTCTTTCTCTCTCTCTCCTTCTATTGAATCTTAACATTACACAAATTCTTATGCCAAGTAGAAGCTCGTAATAATACATTGAGCTAAAAGCCAGTCAACGTTGGTAATTTATCTTCACCGATGTAAGTAGCTGGAAGTAGGTAACATCGGGGGGAGATCGACTTTTGGCCAACATTACTGCAAACGGTTTCAGGCAAGTTGGCTCAATTGATTCAACTCTGTTGTCTTTCAACTAGTTAATAGGTCTGAGGACCCCAGCATCGAAGATTGTATGTGCTGTTTAACTAGAGGCGATGAGAACGTTAGTAACAATTGTGCCTGGTGGACTGTCGCCCGAGGGTTTGTATTGAAGAGATAGGGCTTCCTATTTAAAGCATCATCCCCTCGGTCAACTACCATTTTGTATGGAAAAGGTCTGATTACAAATAAACAAAAAAAAAAAAAAAAACCTTATTCTTATGGTTCAATTTACGGTTGCATGATTATTGTTGCGATAAGATGGCTTATGATTGCAGTCGTACAGCACTCGCTATGTCGTACATTTCGTTATTTCTGCATAGTTTGTGTACAGCAGTACGGCAAGACAGTTGAATTGACATTGCGATAGTTTTTGTAAATTGAGTGAAGAAAACGAAATAACTTGAGCCATCGATTTTTATTTACTGCTTAAAGCTGGTAAATATTTTAATTTGTTATTGAATCTTGCTTTCTAAATTCTTAACGTTTTATGCCTCAAAATATATTATCGTTTATTTTTATTATTATTCTTATTTTTACCACATAAATAGTTTGAAAATTTTGAAATCTTATTATGATCTCTTCATCTCAACAAATTCTCGCAACACGATAGGATATATATATATATATATATATGTGTGTGTGTGTGTGTGTGTGTGTGTGTGTAGAGCGAGCGAGCGAGATTAAACAATATTATTCAAAGAAAAGTGGGCAGATAATTATTTATTGGCAGGAACAGAGAGATCAAGCCATTCTGTTTAGTTTGTCGTGCTTTCTTAACTGTCTACAAAAATTTGAAGAGGCAATTCATAAACTAAAACATGCCTCTAAATTCCACGTCTATCAAGGTGAATGTCGCAAAGATAAAATAGCGGTAATACAAAAAAGAAAAAGAAAATACTAACATTGCACCTCAACAAAAGTATTTTCAGCATCACTACAATTTAGATAGCATTTTTTGCGAACCTAGTTATGTGGTCGGAAATTTAAGCCCCAAATTCAATACCATTTTAGTTGGGTAGTTTATTAAACAATGCAAGGTAAGCATGATAGATATAATTTTCCCTGATAAGAAAGACTACTTATCTGAAATCAGTTTGTCTCATCAAATTATTGCCAGGAAAAATGACTAAATTAGAAAATCTACCAAAAAGGCACATAAAAGTAAGACTTGTAGTTCTAATTTACGTTCTTTGACAATGGTGAGATAATTGAAGCTACCGATAGCGCTGAATTCGCCATTTGTATTAGAGATAGTAATGAAGATTATAATGTAACTCAAGAAATGGTTTTCTTAGTACAATTAAAAACACGACAATTTCTAGAAATGTATACGAAGCACTGAAAAAAACGTTAATACGATTTCCTTTATCTCTTACCATTATATCTGGTATAGTTAGGGATGATGTTCAAGCTATGATAGATAAAAAGACAGTTAAAATTAATAGATGATGACATCGCTTCCGTACACTCCAGTTTGATGAAATTCCATTTCATAATAGACCAAGAAATCGTCGTCCATACCGTAAAGTTTATAAAATTTGTGTATTTAATACAATGTAACAGTTATGTAGATCTTTATAATATATGAAAAACGTAATATGGCTCTCCTTGAAATTATATGTTCCAGCCCCTGGAATACACTATTCAACATCGCGTTCACAGAATGGCAAATTTCGATTTGGAAGTCATTTGCTGCCATATCAAAATTCGATTGCCAATTTTCATTGTTATTTAGCGTCAGGATTGTCGATGAGACCGATATTCATCATTATACATCGGGAACCGAGCAACAATTATAACAATAGGTTGTTTCTAACTTATCTACTTCAAAGAAAGAGAAAAAGTTCTCATCGGCAGGAAAAGCTACGAAGACGGGATTTTGGAATGTGTGTGATGGGCGTCATACTCATGAACTTCTTAGAAGAAGAAGAAGAGAAAAAAAAGAAAAAAGAAAAGAGGAAAACCGTAGGATGTATAAGAATTACTAAAGTGAATTACCACATTCTCATTTCCTATCTCTTGTACCTCATTTCCCCCTTCCTTACACGAGCATGTTTTGAAGCGGCTTCGTACGTGAAATCATTAAATAATTAATTGTGATTGCTGATTAACGTCGCACTAGAATAAGGTGACTAGACGTACCGCTTTTCACGGTACAGTCCCGATTTTTAACAATTTATCCCGCGTTCCGCGACGTTTTAAGAAAGAATGCACGACACGCTAGGGTACGGCGGGAGAACGGGAAGGGAATACGCGTTTTTCGGCTTCCATATAGCTATTTCACTAGGATAAGAAATTTATATTATTTTAGTAAATTTTATAATGTTAAACTTTAATAATAAAAATAATTGTTGAGAATTGATTATCAGGAACAGCTTATCACAGTTCGCCTTGATCAGATGCTAGAATACGACCACCATTGTTTGGACTTAATGAACAGAGGCATTTTTCGGCATTGGCAGCGACGAAAACATTTTGTAGCTGTAAAATGAAGAGAAAACATTTAACACATTTCTAACAGATTTTATTCTTATGGCGACATGCTCCGCTAGCGATCTAGCATTATTTGGAACATTGTTGCAAAGGAATTACATCTTATACAAAAATTGGAAACGTTGGGGAATTTTAGAGAGGAGAATGTCAGGGTGTAAAGAGTTCGTTGGTAACGCCACGATGTAAGGCAAGCCTTCGCATATTGGATTTTGTAACTGTCTCTCATGCGATACACATCGTACTGCGAGCTAGTTAAACAAGTGATGTAAATAAACCAGCTATTCAGATGATTTAGGTAAGTAATTTATTTATGTACCAAAGGTATTTTTGAGGTACCAAATTTTTAATCAAAAAATCCTCTTTCCCGTCAATGGTGTCCCGCTTTTCGAATGTTAAAATGTGGTCACTTTACACTAGAAGTAAAACGGGACTATTGGCGACGGACTTCTTGTAATTTCGAACCTCTGTCATGTGACAAGAACGACACCTGAACTGGTTCTTCCCTCTCCAAATTTTCATACTACGCCAATGAAAGGACTTGTAACCCTGACCAGATTTAACGTGCATCAGTCCCGGCTGTACGACGAGTCTTGTCATAAATAAAATAGAGACGACACTGGATACACAACAACAACAAAAAAAGAAATCTAAAAATATTACAAGCTACATTTTCCTCTAACAGAACTTTTTTTTTTATATTGTCAACTATCACATTGCACGAAGAATTAATTAAATGTACGACAATTATTCAACGTTTGAAATTCCTCGAATAATTAATGTACTTGTTTGGAAGAAATAACCACACCGATCAATAGTAACTTTTCCCCCTCAATTACTTTTAAGTAGTTTTCAAGTTCCTTTTCTGGGAAATAACTTTTTTTACAGAAAAATACGCGTGCAAAATGATAAAAAGATATTAAAAAAAAGTCTTTCACAAGGCACATCCTTGTAATTGAAAATTCCAGTAATGGGAAATTCCTTTGTCAATAAGTTTTCAATTACGAAAGAGATAAAATAAGTTAATAAAAGCAGCTTTTTACTGAACCAGATTTTTCATTTAATGGAAAACTTTACTTTCTATTCTCATCTCGATCCTATAAATTTGAAGACATAATAAAAAAAATTCATCTTCGAATGGTGTTTATTGATTTTTCTCATAGTCAGACCAAAAACTATCGAAAACGGATAAGAAGACGAACTTTATTTCGATTAAAGTTATCTTTAGATCACCTAAAATTTCTTTTTCTCTCTACCAGAAATTGTTCTAAAAAAATCCAGATATCACAAATAACATTCCGTTAAATTGTATCACCCACCTAAAATTTCTTAAGACTTTTGATGTACGAAATAGTTTTATATATATATATTTATTTATTTGAAATATTTCTATTTTTAACTTAGTATATTGCTTTTAGATTTTATAATGCACTCATGCTTTCACTTCGTAAATGTATCTGTCTAGATATGGGTGAGAATTATATGAAAAGAATTTTTAGTGTTTTCGACCAGAATTGATTTGATTTCAGAAAGTCGGGCAATCATGACATTCCTCGTGATTTCAAATTCAGGCGTCGATTATTTTTAGATTTCGCAGTAACACTCCAGAAAGCTTAGTAATTTTTATAAAATTATTTTTCTGAATTCAAACCTTTGGGCTGTTGCTCTACAATTGTGTTAAACCCTTTTTGTTTTGTTTAAGGAAAAGATATAGTGATACACATGATTGATTGGTTGGTTTTATTAACGTCCTCACTAGAAGCAACACGAAGGCTATTGGCGACGGCCCTCGTAATTTTGAACCTCCGTCAAGTGACGAGGTGCCAAACAAAGCATAACTGTTACCTCTATGTTTGAAAAAAAGAGAAAAAGGTAAAAAGTTATTGTCAAGAAGGAGGATCGAAAATACAGAAGGATCGCTAGGATATCCAGGGGGAGCGTCACCTATGTTTATCTAAGATAGTAAAGCCCTTGAGAAAGAAAAAGATCATTAGCGCGCCTCTCACCATGAGTCCTGAACCTACCTAAAGAAGGCAAGCCTCTGAGGGATAGAACAATTTAATAAAAATTGATGATACAATAATAAGAATCACATATATACATCGTTACAATTATAATAATTCCTTAATAATTAATATTATCATTGTAAATATTTTAATTTGATAAAGCTGGATATTTTATTCACTGATATCAAATTATTATTATTGCAACATTTTTTAAATTAATCCATTGCAAAACTATTGCGTTATCCAAACAACATCGCGTAATAATTATGTATTAAAATTGCCTAATTTTAAATGTACATCAAATTTTCAGCTATGTTATTGTTAAACCCCTTTTGTGTTATTGTTATCATTGTCGAGCATATTAAGAAATCATACTTTTATGAAAGATGTTGAAAAATGGATAATTTACTAAATAATAATCACATCCTCGGTTGAAAAGTGTTAATGAATATCATTTTATTCCAAGTAAGCGAGTAAAAATCAAATTAAATTAGAGTTCTTTCATTCCTTAGCAATCTTGTAAAAATATTTCTCTTCGCTGATCTACACGGTTTCCTCCATTTCGGTCGCAATTGAAGTTGATTTAACAGGCGGAAGTTGGAAGCATCGAAACTAAACTAAAGTTTCCCGAGAGTTATAGTATAAAGGGGTCTCAGGACTCTCTTAACGCTTGTCCGTGTATCCAAAAAATTATCATTTTTCAAAACAAAATAATTTACCAATGAAACAAAGCAGACAAGTAAAACTTTTACCAAATAATATTCATATTTATTTATATTTTTTCTCATATTTTCGCAAGATTTAATGAAGTTTTTAAAAAGTTATAATGAAAAATAAATTGGACATTTTTTTCAAAATTAACAAAAACCTCTATTTTGCTTCGCGCGGGATTCTGAAGTATATTACTGATTAAAATTTACAAAAGTGATGTCACCTAGTAAAAAAAAAAGTTCAATTTTAAAGTTATACACACTTTTTGAGAAATTTAGAGAAATTTTTTTTTAATATAATTATTAAAAAAAATATGAAATTTTAACAAAAAATCCAATTAAAATTCATATGAAAGATTTTCTGTTAACAGTTTGCATAAAATTTGATCTATAAGTCATAAAGAAAACTTTTTTGAACATGTACGTAAAATTTCACACTGATATCTTAAATAGTTTCTGAGAAACCCTGCGCGCAAGTTAAAAATTTTTGTTCTGAGAGAAATGAAGTTAAATTTGAAAAATAATAATAAAAGAATTCAAATCAAAGTTTAATTTTTTCTCGATAACTCTGACAGTTTTCAAAGTATCGTTATAATTTCGGTACCAAAATGTTCAGAACAATAAGGCTCTAACATATAATTTTTTCAAAAAATCAAAAATTTTGAGGTTTAAGGGTAGTGAGACCCCCTAACAGAAATTGAACGAGATAATATATATATATATATATATATATTATATATATATATATATATATATATATATGAATTTTCTCCGTTACATTTACACTTTTTTGAAATAATCTTCAACTATTATGGAAATCCCATATGCAAGAAAGACATCTTTATAATTCCTACCATTTGAACGATACAAAATGGTGGAACTTACAGCAAGATCTCACTGACCACGAGATCTTGAAAATAATTTCTTACGAAAGAAATTCTAAACTGTAACACTGCACTTTTCGAGAAATTGTGATTTATATCCAATCCAAGCCTTCAAATCCGAAAGAAGATAAATAAAAAAAAATATATAAATGGTTGATTCTATCACAAAACCGAACCTCCAAAGGATACGTCTTAAAGAAAACCTTTTGTTTTTCTCCACGAAGACGGATTTTTAAAGGGTTTTCTTTAGCTCACATTGTAACTTTGTCTGGGTCAAAACTTTAAAAGTTTTTTTTCCTCACATTTTAAAGCACCTATACACGATTGTTTTGGATGAGAATATGATAGTTTTACTTTCATTAACAAAAATTGATTGATTAAAACTAATTATTTAAAGGATTAAATTTTACACCAAGTTTCTCGCCAAGTCGCCAAATGGTTGCTAAATCCGTCGTTTAATAATTTATCGTTTGCTTTAAGCTGACATATTATTCAACTTAATATAATTTATCATTTACTTTAATTTTAACTACATTTAGCTTAAATATATTCAATTTAATACCATAATCTATCGTTTGCTTTATTATTACATGTAGCTTAATTGATTAACATTCTACTGCCTTTCTCTTTTTGAGCTGTTATTTGGGACTATCTTTGTCATTTTAAGAAACTAGTGGTACTGAACTGATATAAAGAAGATGATCTAATTGAATACAGAGAATATGTTACGCATTGCTGATTAGTTGAATATGAATTAACGTCGCACTATACATTTACACTACGGCTATTGGCGAAGAACCTCGTAATTTAAGATTGGAGTACTTTGAAATGATACTCATTGATTCGAATACACAGCTTGACTAGAATATTGCCACTCGACCTTTATTATAATACCAAAGAACCCTCGCGCAGCAATTGAGGCTTAGCGCGTTCTTTTCAAGCTCTCGGTCGTCAACAGCGCATCGTGATTTTTGTACCACGTTCAGATGACGAGATCGACACCTGAGCAGCCACCCTACTCTCCACATATCCGTCATGCCAGTGTGAGTACTTTCAGTTCCGACAGATGCAAAGTTCATGGGCCCTTCTACACAACCTGTTTTATTTATCGGATTGAAACATCGCAAATTATGAGCTCGATGGCTTGACCAATCAGATGCTGCGGTCCTTATCTCGCAATCATGACCAATGAATTACAAATGGTCTCATTATACATTGCATTTTGCATTCGCTTAATCAAACTACCTTAGATTGCAATTTAATTCCATGCCGAAATTTTGATGGACTGTTTAGAATTATTCAAAAATTTCTGAATCATATACATTCAAAATGTATAATTTTGCATCAATAAAAAATTTCGGTATATTTTTTTGTAACGTGAAATTAGATTTCAATAAGATGCGAATGATTAGAGCTGGGAGCGAAATTAAAATATCGTATTTTATTTTATTATACGCTTACATCTATAACTTCATAAAATTTTCGATAATAATTTCCATCAAATGAACATGCATTGTTAATAGATAAACTATTCAGAAAAATATTCACCTGTTTACCTGAGCATTCACTAGATAAATCTAGCTCAACAACAGACTACTACTTAACATAATTAAACGGATGCACCGCTTTCGGAAGCCTTTACAAACTAGAATAATCATTCTCTCTAAGGGATAACACTACCTATTACGCAGGGAAATATTTATGTTGGTCTTAGAACATACTGGAAATAATTAAGTTTCCTCTAATCCGAAGCATCTGTTTCCGAGTTAATGAA
The DNA here is from genome assembly GCA_019974015.1 of Nephila pilipes. Taxonomy (NCBI): domain Eukaryota; kingdom Metazoa; phylum Arthropoda; class Arachnida; order Araneae; family Nephilidae; genus Nephila; species Nephila pilipes. The sequence goes on along the minus strand of BMAW01012591.1, from coordinate 21,731 downwards.
GATGGAGAGGAGGACTTAACCACCTTCGCAGTGGCATCGTATGCTGCGTGGTCAGAAATGCCCCGTTTCTCGTGTATGGCATGTTAACAATACAGAGCAGCGATACTTCTTTTACTAAAAATATGTGGTTTGAATAATTTGCTTATTTATCGTAACAACTCAAAAATTTAACAGAAGAGAACTCATAGCGCTAACAGAAAATTCATAGCGAAAAGCCCTGACATTGTTAAAATTAATAATAGACATTTCTTTGTTAAAATTAATGCTAATTTATAACTGCGCTAATGTATAATTGTTCTTGCGAAAATATCATCATTTAATATGCAATACTTCAAACTTAAAAGAGTTACATTTTGGAATTCATTTCTACACACATTAATACACAACAGTCTTCTATTCAAACCAGTGTGTAATACTTTGCTAAATCTAAGTTTAAATCTTAGTTAATTCGTCTAATATATTTTATTTGGCTTGTACGTAACTGCGTTAGTACATTGATGGTTGGTTAATAAAAATAATTATAATAAGTTGAAGTAACTTTTTAAGATTATTATTATTTAATTTATTTCAATTATGAAAGAAATTAATGCAATAGGGCATTAAAACACACACGCAAACAATACCTACATAATATTTTACTATAATCTAAGCTTGATTCTTTATTAATTTATCAAATTTATTTTTGTTAGCGTTTATGTAACTGTCTTCGCGTATATGGTACTTATAATAAATGAAAAATGAATATTTATTACTTTATTATGTATGTAATCCCCCTCAGATAGTTATTATTCATTTTCTCTGCCTGAAATATATACATTAGTTGTAACTCATTTATTATATATAAAATGAAACGTAGTGTATAACATTTTTACATTATTCATTACATTGTTGTTTAGTATATTACATTAGTTATATGTTATTTATTACATTAGTCTCCATTTATTACAATATAATGTGTCAATCACTCACTGATCTGAAGTTGTGTAATCCACGTAAAATAAAGTAAACAGGAAATCAAGTAAAGTTAGGTGTACATGAAAAAAATATGCAAACAATCCTCACTACAATCTTTACAATTACTTTTCAATTTCTTTCCTTTTTATTAAAAAAAAGAACTAATTTATAATCACTCATTTAATTTAATTTTGGAAATGTGTTTATGTATGATTAAACAATACGATTTTTTTTTAAAAAAATTATTTGTTATTGCATAAACGGGTGGACAAAATATTTTGTTTAAAAAATGTAACTCAAATAATTTTTATTTTTCTACATGTTTTCCCGCAATTTATAAGTTTTCTCGAGACAATTCAACACGTGTTATATCCATAGCTTTCGAACACGGATTTCAAAAACTCATCAAAACCAAAAATAGTAACCTTGGTTTTTTTTTAAAAAAAAATAAAAAAAAACGTCGTCTGATATTTCAACCATGAGTGAAATAAAATCAAAGATTTCGAATTTAATATACGGAATTATAAGGTTTTGAAAATAAACGGCTTGGATTTACAGTTTGAAATTAAAAAATAATAATAATAATTAAACGGAATTATATTGAAAAAAGGATTATTTAATAATGTCTGTTTTTCATCTGTTAAACAAATCAAGACCAAAGGTGGAATTTTTTAATTGTGAGGCTCGCATTAAATTATGATTAAAAAAACAACTTTTATTCAGTAATGATTTGGTAATAAATTCATAAAAGCATATTTAAATAAACTAAATTAGACATATTTCAAAATGCACATCATTTTATATGATTCTATCAAGCGTTGAACATTGAAAAAAAGTTTTTCAGATTTTTATCTAATACTTTCAGTAACTATTCTTAGGAAATAACTATATCGAACAAGAGTGGATATTAATATTTAGAAATGTTTAATTGTCATAGAATAACATTTTTTTAAAATAGTAAGTAATTAAAATGTTCATTTTCGTATGAACAGCAATAAATATGTTACAAGATGAATCATAATATAATAATAATAAACATGTAAAATATGGGTAGCACTTCAGGAATATTGATTTTGCGCAATTGTATCCTTGTTACATAAAAAGCGTCTTAAAATATAAAATAAAATATGGCAATAATAATGATAAAACAGGCCAATAAAAATATGTGTATATTTTACTGATAAAAGGGAATAGATATATAAGCTACTTTACATTATAGTCTTAATGTTATTAAAATGTATCATAAAAAGTAATTTTAGGAAGTTAGAGGAATTCAGTCTTTAAATTTTGAGTTCGTTTATACAGTGACATGGAACATATAAAGAAGTATAATATTACCTTAAGACTGTATATGCCTTATCCTTATACAGTGAGTTAAGACAGTATAAATTTTGAATTAAACTGAAAGGAATTTCTGTAAATGCCATCCAGTCCTTTTTTCACGCAATACTTTAATAAATATGTTTTCAACTTTAATAAGACGCTTTTCTTAAACATTTATTTTTGGATAACATTTTGTTTGACTTCAAGTTAATATATATTCAATAAATGAATTACTAAATATGCAGACTCGATCTTTATGACAAACTTTTGTTTCGACTAACGGATCGTAAGTTATTTATATTTTTAAATATTATTTTCACTCAAACGGTTTATAAAAATTGTAGTTAAAGTACAAAAATTTAATCTATGTATAATATTGCTCAATTTCTGTAATTATTGCACATAATGTGTAAGAAAAAATATGTTTATTGTACTATACACAAAAATACAATTTGCGAAATAATAAATTTTGAAACTCCTCATATATATATATATATATATATATATATATATATATATATATATATATATAAATATATACATACATTGTTTCTGTGAAAAATGTCCATCCTGCTTTAACTGTGAGAGCACATTATAAAAGCAAATTTTTTTTTTGCAACATCTAGTATCATTTATTCTTGCCCCTCAAAACAGGATGTACTAATTTAGATAATAGTATGAATATTCGAGAAAAAGTATATTTTTCTTCATAGTTTTTTTTTTTTTTTTAATTATTCATAAGAACATTTTGTGTTGATTTCAAATAAGAATCAAATTTTTGCAAGTTTTCTTAAGGTTTAAATTGGAAAGTAATGTAATTTAAAAAAGTTTGACTTGCAACTGAGGTTTTTCGCTAGTCCGAAACTTATTCCTTACAGAAAATACATATAAGGAAAGAATTAGTGCTTCTTTTTAAATTGATACAGTAGGTTCTGCTATCTTTCGGAAAACAGATATTTCAACGTCCCGAAAACTATGATTGAGGACAAAGGGATAGGCTACCTAAAATGTTTCCTATTAAAAAGAGAAGAATAGTCAAATTATCCATCAAGATCAATTTTTGTGGTTGTAGGGGGTCGGGGAGGAGTTGGTCTGACAGAAGGTGAGAAAACGATTCATCTACTGAAATAATTCTCTCAAAATTCCTTTATTTTTAAACAGTAGTGATTCTGTGAAAATATTACCTTTAGGGACAAAATTATATTTTTCATTTCTTGCAACAAAAAAAAAAATTAGTTGATTTCTAATGAGAATTATGTTGTTTATAAACATCTTAAGAATAAAGGAAACAAGATCACCAAAAGAATAAATATGTTTTTTTTAATAGGGCTAAATTTTTTAATGGTAAACGGTACCCTATGATTAACTTTTCTTAAAAATTAAGACGTTTGAAAGGTAAAGTTCGTATTCATATTTCAACACATTTAAAATATTTATTTCTGAAAAAAAAAATTCATTTTCATACATTTATTTTTTAAAATTTAAAGATTTTTCAAAATATTTCATCATTTTAAAATTCCTACTATTTCTACAAACAACCATAGTTTTAAACAATTTTTTTTTCTCTCTTTCATTGAAGCGTTTTTCACAGTTCTATGCATGGGCTAATAAGTTATTTTTAAATTTCAAGATTTTGCACACAAAAAAAATATTGAAAAAAATCTTGGTTTCATGTACATAGTTATCACGCGAATGATACAAAAAAAAAAAAATCAGAAAAGATTTCTAAACTTAACATTCATTACAAAAAAGCCTTTGCATCTTAAATACGTAATTGTCATGAAAATAAAAAGCTGAGAAAAGGCAATTTAAAATTTTGAAGGTCAATGAAATATAACCAAGGACACTGTTAAAGAAAATTTAAATAACTCATTAAATAATACAGCTAGAGCTAAGAAATTTTGCACATATATTTAAAAAAGTCGTATAGTTAAAGAAAAGGTAATAAATCGTTTTTCGATATTTTGGTCATTTTTAGGGAACTATGCCTCCTTAATACATAGTTACTTTTAAAAAGAAAATTTCTTTCCTTTTTTTTTCTAAAGAAAACGTATATAATAATAAAACAATTAATTGTGGTGAGGAATGTTGAAATTAACTGAAGGGAATAAAGATACTAGAAAAACTAGTGATGCAACAGCAAAGTATAATCATTGGATCCATTATTCATACACGAGAATAATTTAATGAAAATTTCATCCCCATGCATACAAAGAATTTAAAACAAAAGTTTCGCAGCCCGAAATTTAATTAATAATTAAAATGTGACTCAAGAGTCATAAATATTATTTTCTATCAACAATATTCTAGTGACACACTAGAGAAGATTAATTTTCTTCTGTTTTGGTTTTAAAATTTATTGTTCCAAAAACATATCATTTGCATTTTTCATATTTTACAGTACCAACTTCCTATTTTTAATTTTTTTCCCCTAAATTCAATTTTTCCTTTATGAATAATGGCAGTAAAACTCTAATTAAAATGCTGTCAGCTTCATTATTTTTACTTTAAAAACAGAAAAATGTTAGTTTATGAAATGAAAAAAATTCTTTCAACTCTATTATTTGTTAGATGTTTTTATATGCATAGTTTATCATTGCTCAAAATATTTTTTTCTCAGTATATACTGAGCAAGTATTTTAATTTAAAAGTTCTTTAAAAACACGGAAATATTATTATTTGCGTCAAATGTGAAT
>BMAW01012591.1:0-16748 GCA_019974015.1 Nephila pilipes | reverse complement strand
AACATTGTCACCTTCCATTCTTCGTTTTAACTTTCTTTCTCTTTTTCAACATGCCCTATTTTTAACATCCAACTAAATTTTCCATCCAACTTTCATGCGCTTTTTAACTGCAACTGTCACCTTCCCTTTGTAAAGTCATGCGCGCGTTTGGCGTTAAGATCCGAAATGTCTTCCAGTTGCAGACAAAGCAGAAATCCGGGATTTCTCTGTTTAGCCGGGTATAAAAGCCAATGTTAGCCATTGGTTGTTCTCTTTTAACTCTTCTCAAAGCTATTTAATAAGCTCTGCTCTGCCTTAGCTACAAATTCTGTTCAATTTCACCCCAATAAAGAAATTTAATTCAAATGCACTAATTATTTTTAGACGTCCAGATTTCCTCCTGAAGGTGTTATATATATCTACATACGTGTGTGTGTGTAAAAAGATGTTTGTCAGAATGATGTCTCAGATGTAGATAGGGCCAAATGCATCTTCAAAATTGAGCCTAGAGTAAAATAAAATTTGATGCTTTACCAAGTTAACTAGGTTATTCTATTAAAAGCAATCCAGAAATTATTGGATAATTAGAACTTTTATTTCGTAAAAGAACATGGAATAAGAATACTCTTTTAATCCCAAGCATTTAAATGCTGAACAATGATGTATATAGAACTTGCTACAGAGAAATGTATCCTGATTGATTGATTAGCTTTAATCGGTGGCATTCTAGATCTATTCGACATTGCGTCTTATTTATTATTATTTTTTTTTGGCAATAGATTTCTTAAACATTAAGTCAGTATCAAGCAAAGGATGATAGGGTATAGATATTATAACTTTAATCTAAACAATCTAAACTCTAGTTCTTCTATCTAAAATGGTAAGTAAAACCATTGCTTAGAATATAGCCTTTTCCAATCATTATTTTGTCTGGTGAGCTTTTCTTCTTTATAAAGCATGAAATTTACGGCCCAGAGATGCCCGATTTTTTTTTGAGGAGTTTTAGGTAAACAGGTGCTGCACCCCCTGAATGCTCTAAAACAATCTTTCTATATTTTTCACACTTCTTATCTTTATTACACTCCGTTTTATCCTTTCCAACACTTGCAGAGTTTAGAAAAGATCACAGATAAACATATTCATAGTAATTCGATGATTGTTTGGCACAGCTGGGACGTCTATCGCCAATCGAATTCGTGTTATTTTAAGTGCGTCTTTAATAATGAACAATCGTTTAATCAATTGGCGCAGTATGGCCAAATATGATGACTGCACCAATACGCAAGTATGCAGGAAAGTAATAATATAAATTCTGAATGCATTGAAGTGAATGAAATGTGACAGATTCTGTTTAATATTAAAGCATCATTCCGAGAGCAAATTTCAATTAGCTGAATTTAAAGGTTCGAATTCGTTTTTTTAGGTATGCAAAATAAATTTCAATTAATCATGAAAACCACTCTATATAAAATCTAAAAAAGTTAAATAAGTAATTAGTATAATTGTGTGAAACAAGATGTTTTTTCAATATTATTGAATTCTTTATTTTTCAAAAAAGTTCATGCAAGACTTAAAAACAATGCGAGAAAGGAACATAACCACCGGTAAACATTGAATACTATAAGCTAGTTAATGAGACATCAAATAATCGTGTCTATATTTCAGCAAACAAGAACACTAATTTAAAACATCATTAGTTTCGAAACATTGAAGATTTCATTCAACATTCTCAAAGGTTTAATGATCCCTAAATAGTCATAGTTTTCAACGAATTATCAGTGTTAGCATAATATAAATTTATTCGGGAATTTATGCGTATACTGAAACAACTTTTTGTAATATATCAGATATTTATAAAAATGAAAATTTGTGTGTATTACGAACATTTTAATATTCGTTTGATTTTTACGGTTGACAAGATCTTTTGTTATAGAATAATACAGTCCATTACATTATTTCCTCTTCAAATCATACTAGTACATAGTGCTTTACGCAAATGTGGAGGTGGAACAAATAGACACGAGAGTTTTTAAATAGCGACAGATGATTTTCGTATATTTTACCATAGCAACTGTAATAAGATACTTTTTTAAATAAATGATTGGATTCATTTTTTTAATTCTTGGAATAGCTACGTAAAGTGAAACTACGTTGTTTAATCCATTTAGCATCATTTTATTCTTCGTATGTTCTATTTTTTAATCTCCAGCCTCTTGAAATAATGCGGTCCTGTATAGAAAGCGCATACAAACTTGGTTATTTCTTGAGAACGTAGTCAAATTACAGGGAATCGTGTACTTCGAATTTCTTCATGGTTGACGTAATATTAATGCAATATACTGTTGTGAACTTCCACAGAAAGTTGAAACAGCATATCGGTCCGAAAGACGTTCTATTGCTACCCTTAATGTTATTCTCAAGAACAATACAAGACCCCACACAGCTGGTTAACACAAGAAAAACTTAAGATTCTTCACTTGAAAACACTCGAAAATCCTCCCATAGTTAGCATCTACGGACTACTATCTGATGCATGTTAAATTTGGTCGAGGTCCCGAGTCGTCCCGTAGGCACTGTGTAAAAGTTTGGACAGGGAGATGCTATCTCAGGTGTCGTCCTCGTCACTTTACCGAGGCTAAAAATCACGAGTTGCGTTGCTGCAAGTCTTAAATGCGACGTGAATAAAAAACAATCAATTGGAGGAGTGTTTGTTTGGGCTCCTAAAAATTGTCCGGAGGAGAAAGAATTTCATCGAATGCAGAATTTGTCCACAATTGACTTTATACACGTCCGACATCTATTGCACTCAGACAGGAATAAAAAAAAAACTTTTAATACATTTGGGGAAAAGAGTATTTTTTTAAAAAAGGATATGTAGAAAAATAACACTGGTGTAATTTTGGTAAGTAGTATTTCTGACAAAAAATTCTTCTAGAAAAATTTCGTTTATATGTGATCCGTCGTCGTATATTTAGATTAAGATTAATAAAATCTAAAAGTTAATTTAATACAAATGCACTCGGGTGAAAATTCTGCTTTTTTCCCCCTTGATTAATAAAAATTATTTGAGAATTGCAAGTGAAAGAATCTCTATTTCTTCAAATAAAATACTCGAAAAGAAAAAAAAAAGAAATGTTATTACACTTTTTTATATAGTGTACAACATTTATATGAAAAACTCGTCGACGTAAAAAAGTGTATATATATATTTAACCTTAGCGTAAGAGAAATACATTTGTACATACACATTAAGAATACTATTTTAAATTCCTTTTATTTATTTTCAAAAACTTTTTAGTTCTCTTTTTTAACTATTTCTAAAACTATTCCAATTTACTAAAATCTCTTAGAGTAAATGAGTTTCAAGTGACGGTTACAGAGGTTATTTCCATTATATATATATATAAAGAAAGAAAGAGGACTATAACAACAAAGTATATCTGTTGACAGCACATTCAAAATATAAATAATAATATAGTAAAGAATGAAATAAAAATCTTCTTAAATAAACAATTATGTCACCAAGGTATCATTAATTTTATAGAATGAGTGCTACATAATTTCTAAACGTTAATCTGATCAAATATCGTACATTAAGAATAATTTTATTATAAAATAATATATAATGTTATATATTTTTTTTTAAAATACACTTCTTCAGAATGGTCACGAAAATATATCAACAATAATCAATTAAAAATTAGTTTTCTTAAAAAATATAAAATAAATATTTCTTTTAGAATTTAATGAGCAACAGCTAAAAAATTGTTTTAAACATACTGAAAGTTTTGAGTTAAGACATAACTTCTTTTTTTTATTATTGTTATTTTCATTGCATATAAGAGTTAATTGTATGAAACCAATAGATTCTTTATTAAAATTTCCTTTTTGTATAATCAAGTTTTAGTTTGTAGTTATTCGACTATCATACTTACTTTCAAAGGTAAATTATGTGTTACTATGTACAAGTACGTATTATGTGTTTTTCTATGGTAAATGAAAAATAAATGTCAATTATTTTTTCGTATAATGTTTATATTACAAGAGGTTCATAAAGTAACATTTTTAAATATCTATTATGAATTTTTAAGTATCTATTTTGTACACTGCACTTGAAGAATAATTTATACAAAGTAACGATTACATACAAGCGATTTATCATAAATTATGACTTAGAATGAGCTATAATTAATTAAAAGTTTCCATTACGTATTACTTTATGGTTCTACTACCATTATCGGTAGAGGAACCTATTTTAAACAAAGAACAAATCGATTGAGATATTTCGTAAATACAAATTCTAAATAAAATATGCAGAGATTTGAATAAAGCAGCCGATTTTCTACTTTGTTTATAAAATGACCTAAAAGGGAAAGCACGATTTATCTCGCTGAGGTAGAAACAGTATAACAATAGAAAAGAATAAGATTTGCATATATCATTTGAAAATGACATTAATTATTCGTTTCTTGCATTGACAATTTATTAAATTGAGTCTTTTATTGCTTTTTAACATTTCTTTCCGATTCATTACCACGATTTATTCGCACGTTATACCAGGAAAAAAAACAATTATATAAACAGTATGAAATCAATCAAATTTCAATTTATAATACATTAAAATGCGCCAAAAATATATAAGAAATATTCTGAAAATACATTTGTAACAACGCGCAGACTAAATGATACTTTGGATATTTATGAAACACCGATTCGGAATAATCTGGAACAAGGATGAGTAACTCTTTTATTCAAGGAGATCACATTAACCTAAAATGACAAATCTGATAAGATCGCATTCAGCCAACTCTAATTAAATAAATATTAAGATGTAAGCTCCTTTGTAAAAATGCTATTTTGTACGCAAATTTAAAATTTTATCAACTTTAATCAGCTTCAGATGGCAACGGTGCTTGTCAAGTGGGAAAATCAATGAAAGTTCTAATCGCATTAGGGGGATATGTTAGTAACAAACGACTTATTAAGATTATAAACGTAAATAAACTATTTCTCGATAGATTATGAGAGAACATATTTAATTCTCAAAGTTTTTTACGTGATTGTGTGCAATCCAAAATAATTTTACTGCTAACGATTAAAAAAATAATAAATCAATTAAATAAATTAAGAGACAATTAAACGTAATAATGAATATAATAGATTTTCCACTCTACAACAATTTATTATTAAGGTTTGTACTTGATGACTAAATTGACATGAGAATTTCGATATATGCGATGCTTGATTGAAAAGTAATGCTTCCTTGGCCATAAAGTTTATATTTAATACCTTATTGACAAAATTCTTGTTGAACAGGAAAGCTATGAGCCCTCTATATAATGAGTTTGTTGTCTTTGTTCCCAGGTGTCGCTGGTCTGTTGAGAACTGAATATTATGGCAACCCACATGGAGATGAAGGTGAAACAGCGAAGCTTCATTGAACTTTGAGACTTCCATCCCCCCCTTTCCAAAAATAAAATAGCTACTTATTGAATATCATTTTCATTCTGACAATGACACGAAAGCTGAAATTAAAGCCTGGTGTTGATAACAACCACCTGAAATCTTTGTCGAGTATGCCCAACTGGTCTTGCAATTAAATTAAAAAACATTTCCAGATATAAAACTTTTTGATTTTTTTTCAAAATATGATATATTTCAAATAGATCTGATAGTTGAAATAAGATTCTATTTTACACTCATATATACATTTCCCTGTCTGTAAACGATTTTTCAGAGAGTTCCAGCCTTCATTCATCCTAAACGCGATGATTAGAAAAATATGGGTTTGCTGCAGAAGTGAAATATAATTTAAATTTTTCTTGGCTTGGTCTGAAATTTAAATTAGAGAGGACTGGTTCTTAATACTCTTACGAAAAGGGCTTGGTCTTATTAACATCATACTGGATGCTACAGTTTTTGACAACGACCTTAGAAAATATGAATTAAGATCAAATGAATGAAGGTGACACTTGATTCTCCTGATTTCCACACCATGACATGATGATTGCAAAAAGCCAACCGAATTTTACAAGAAAATATCATCATTATTCCCACAACATAAGATCTCGAACTAGCGGTTTCACTCAAATATCCCCAGTTACGATGCTCGTGAATTTCAACACTGGTAAACGGTGGGCTAAGGAGGTGAGGAAGTTATGAGAATGAGACACCATATCAGGTTTTCTCTCCTTGCGTGTTTGTATTTGATGTGGTCGCATTTGCCGAGTGATCATGGCCGTGAGCTCAAAAAAGATGTTGTTTCCGCCGAGTCATGGGTTCGAGTCCTGATACTACAATACAGGGTCGAAGCACGTTAAATCTGTCGAGGCTAAAGGTCCTTATTCTGATATAGTATGGAAGTTAGGAGAGTCAGGTGTCATCCTCGTCACTTAGCAGAGGTTTAGGATTACAGGGTCCCTCACCAATATCCCCGTATGTTGGAATTTAATAAATATTTAATCAAAAACACGCACAATCAAAGATCGTAGGAGATAATGAAAAGATCCGCCACTTATATCTCGTAATGTTAATCTAAATCAGTGTCGGTTCGAATGAGCCAAACCAATCATCTAGTTCTTTTACAGCTTTTCCATAGTTTTTTATACACCTGATTAACTGTTGACGGTTGCAGACTGCTTGTCGAACAGATGAGTTTCTTTAATTACGATATGAAACGGAAAACATAAATTGTTCGACAAATTGATCACACAGTTTTTTTCCTAAATACGTGGAAGAAATTTTTATTGCTTTTTCCAGCTGCACACTATAAAAATGAGATAAATTTTATTTTATAGGCAATTACGATGAAATAGGAAATAATACAATGATTGTGCTATTTTAAGATGAAACGAAAGGAGCCTGGCCATGGAGAAAAATTCTAAAATTTGTTATTTATGCTCAAACATAAACATTTTTGGTGCATGCATTTCTAATTTCTGATATTATATTCCAAATGAGTGGTAAATTGACTAAATATTAATATGAAACAGTTATGTTAAGAAGAAAAAAATAAGATTTTGAAAAATATATAAAAACGTTATTTATCAGAATTAGTGAATAATACAAATAAACCAGATTGCTCATTTTCATAGTATTTCAATAAAAACTTGCTTTTATGCTATCTTTGAATGATAAAATTAATAAATGTTTTATTGATTAATAAAACGAGTAAAACTGCATCACTTCCAGAAATGTTATATAATACCAAAGATGTTCATATCATCAAATACTAGAACTTATTCATGTTTATTTTTTATTTCTTTCTAACGTTTGAAGTAACTGAGTTTTAAATATTCCAAATGCAAATATTTTAGAATGTTTCAAAGAACATCGTATACTGATATCTAATTTTTATTCTATATTTTTTTAATTTATATGAATCCTTTATATTTTAATTAAAGAATAACAATATACATAAAATGTACAAATTATAAACATATAAATGTTATTTTTTTAATATAAACCAATTCTCCAGGAACATAAAAAGGAAAATATAACCATCCATGAGTTATATAAATGTTAAAACAATATAATACATATTATTGAAGAAGTCCAAAGAACTTTATCAATAAGAATTTATGAAAACAAAATAATACGAAACGGCAAATGAAAAAAAAATTAATGTAATACTAAAATTGTTTATTGAAAAAACAATATATATTGTGCTTTAAAATAGGTATATAGACAAAAAAAAGTGAAGCAAAGTACTTTTAAATAAATTCAAAATGTTGATCTCAAATTTTTAAAATTAGAAAAATTCAGGCATCATTTTTAAATTGCGAAAAATTACGAAAATTTAAAGAGAAAAAAACAATTTTTTATTCCAGAATTTTCATTTCTCATAAGCAAAATATCATACCATAAGATAAGATAAAAATGCAGTAACTTACCTTATCTTCACTTTCAGGACATCAGCTAGAGACGGGTTATATTTAGGCAATCTAAAATATGGCGGCCATTCCATGTATTGTCTAAAATTTGGCGATAGAGTGGAATATTTAAACAAATCAGGGAACTCGTCTCTTGGCTCTTTTGTAGTGGAAACAGTCGTGGTTTTCACAGTGGTATTTTTTTTGTTCGTGTTCTTAGGAGGCAATGGAATCACATTCATGGCATTGTTCGATGCTTCAGCAGATATTTTAGAAGTCTCCTCGCGATTTAAAAATCGTCTTTGAAAAATGAAATGCTGACGGCCATGCACAGCATCTTCGCCCTCAGTCAGATCAGTGTTTTTCAGCACATTTTCAATAACACAAATGATAAAGAACACCGACAGCAAAACAGAAGTAATCACGATCAATCTGTGACTTAATTTCATTATCGGAAGAGAAATGCCTGACAGATTCAATATCCTTCGTTATAAATTAACACAGAGTTTTTATTCATCATAATAAAGATGGCATCGCATGGAATATTTTCAGCAAGCAACGACTGTAGTTTTCCAACATTTCCGGAAAAAAAAATTTTAAAAAAAATCGAATGTAATAAAAAAAAAGTGATCAAAATACAAATGAAAACAAATGAATTGTTTTTGGAATGTATGCAAAAATGTTTCCAGTTGGCTTTAAGGAGCAGCTGCAGAAAAATTTGGAATCTAATTAATTGGCCGGTAAATGCGGCGAAGTCCTTATCAGCTCAGCGATCGTTTTCTAAAGAGAGTTTTTCGTCTTGATCTTCACTCCTATATAGAAGCAACACGTGGAGCTCTAGCAGGAAAGCCAGGTTCTTCTGCCCGCGGTTCTGCGCAAGTTGGTTGTCATGACAACCAGAGAAAAAATTACTTGAGGAGTTATTTCTTCAAAAAATAGTACGCTTGGGTAAGTCTGGATGGAGTTTTCGTTTTCTAATTGAGCGCTTAGGTGAAAATCTTCTTTGTCTCGCTTTTCAGAACACAAAAAAGAAAAAATTGAATGAAATTGATGTTTACGGAATAAAATACAAACTTGGGTTTAGACACGTCGTTTTAGATAAAAGATAAATGGATTTTTATTCTTTTGTTCAACAAACATGCACTTGATTCAACAAACATGCACTTGATTCACTTTTAAAGGAAAATAAATGTGTTTAATATATTCTTAACTTTGATTGTTATCGTTCTTCTAAGAAATTCAAAACGAGTAAATCATTAAAAAGTAAGAATAATTGTGATTTTTCTTATTAAAAAAATTCTGTTTTCAAATAAGTTTTATCGAAATAAGTTCGATTTATTTCCTTCCATATAAAAGCGTACATCCAAACCCATTCCAAAATTATTTTCTGATGAACGTAAAATAATAATAATAATAATAAAGATTCTACCAAATCTTGAACATCGAAGAAACAAATAATACTTCTTCAGCTTCAAATGTCAGCCACTTGAAGTGGAAGTTGTAGCAGTTCTCGCATTTTTCGAAAGTAATCATCCGAAACTAGCTTTGAACGGGATAAGAAAAGCGATCGGTTTCTTCTGAATTGTTGAGTTTCATCTTCCTCGAGAAGCTTTTCTCCCGTAATCCTCTTAGAAATTCGGCTGAAATTTCAAGAAACTTCCTCACATAAGATTTTTTTTTGCAGGAGATGAAAAACTGTATCAATCTTCAGTCATCTGAATTCGACACCGTTTCTGAAATGAAAAGAAGGAAAGATCTTAGAAACTGAAGGGCATTTTTTAATTCTTTAGAATAAGTATATTTCTATGACTTTCTATTTCTACTGGTCTAGTGAATGGTTAAAAAGTATGCTACTAGGCCGAAAGAAAAATGTTAAAAAGATGAAAGTTTGAAAATCTTCCTTTTAGACAACTATGATGGATAGACTGAAAATACCACGAGACATTCTCCTAAGATCTGAATAAAATGGGTTCAGTAAATAAATTTGATTCCACTAAGAAAAAGAATTATCACATTATTTAAAAGAATCATACAACTGAAACTAATGATGCAACATTATTTCTTTTCATTTGCTTTCATAATCATAGAACGATTTGCAAAACATCCCTTTCAAGTAATTTCCCTTTCAAAAAAAGGCACATATGTAATGTTAATAAGTCAAAGTTGATTACATAAAACAAAAATTGATTGTGAATTATTGTAAATTTGATTCGCTTAAAATATTGAGAAATTTAATTATATTATATCAAATAACATGCAATACTTGGAATGATGGAAGTAAAACAATCGCTCAAATATATTTATTTCAAAATTTTGCATTGTAAATGACAAATTACACGTTCATTTATAATATACATTTATAAGGATTTATCAATTTATTAGAAAAAAAGTATAGTTTGAATTAATTATGAATCTATTTAAAAATCCCATGTATTTTATAAGTATATATGAAAACAACCATATATAATATATCAGGAAATTAAAATAAAATGTATTTAATTACTTAAGCTTCACATTGCATATATATTGTTTATCTTTATTTTCAAACATAGGTTACTTTTAAAACGCAAAACAGTTCGTTATGTCTCAAAAAATCTTATTGTTTTTTGAATGTTATAATTTTGCTCAAAATTGTGATTCTGAATTATAACATTATTATAAGTAGCAAAAACAAAACCGCATTTTCTTTTAAAATACATAGTTATAAATTACTTTTTTTTGAAGATTCTATTCACACTATTACATTTATTGTACAAAATTATGCTAAAAAAATTACAAGAAGAAAATACTTGCTCCCAATGTATTATGGATATTATTCGTCGCATTAAGTTCAAACCAGTGGAGTTACGTAAAAACAGATATACAATAGTTTTAAATATTTCAGTAATTAAAAAAAACTTATTTAATAATGTGACATAGAAGATGAACAACAATGAATTTATTATAAAGTGAGTAAAAATATTTTAATCAATATCAAGGATAAAAACATTAACAAATATTTTTTAAAGATTTTAATACATTTATGATACAGTTTACTCTCATTAAAACAAGAATTTTATATTGATAATTGGGATTTCTTAGGATAAAATATTAGAGAAAATTATTAAAAATATTTTCAATCATTGTAAAAACATGTTCAATAAAACGCTTTTAAAAAGAGACATAAGACTGAAGTTAAATAATAATCAAAAAATATTTTTCAATTCCAAAACGTAAATGTCTATAGTGAAGATCCATTTTAGTCAATTGGTACATATTAAAATATGCGAGAAAGGAAGTGTTGAAGGTAAAACGAAGAATATTAGCAATAAGAATCTGCAGAATTTTATAAATTTCGAAAAAGTATAGAACACAACACACGCAAAAATTATGCTCAAAAACTGATAGATTAATCCATTCAAATTTCTCAGCCTTTGTTTCGAATAAAATTTCAAAAATACTATTCTAAAATGCACCATTTTTATACATACACGCTGTATGCTTTTGTAACATGTAAACATTCAGTATTTAATTTGAAGCACTGATATATCTAAACTCAGTTTATTCAGTATTAAGTTATTTAAAAAACTAAGAAAGAATTAAAAGTAATATAAGCAGGTTATTGTGATATGAATGTAAAAGAATTAAATGTTTAGTTTAAAAAGTTTAAATGTTACAGGCTTATGTTTTCAAACATGGACAGAAAAATTTAAAAGCAGAAAGTAAGAATATAGTACGTGATTTGAAAAATTAATTAATTAACAAATTACATACAATTAATACAAAGCATAATATTAAAAAAAGTTTTCTAGCTCTAATATACAATAAAAATAAATCCATATTATAATAAGAGACTTAGATAATAAACAAAAGCATCCCAAAGTATTAAGATTTTTTTTTTTTGCAAAAATTTCAAACTAAGTACTTTAATAATAAACTTTTTTCGCTTCAAAATTGGTTTGACATATTTGCATATGACATTTACGCTATAACTGTAATAAATATGTATAGGAATATAAGCAGAAACATTTAAAGATACAATAAACAAAAAATAAGAGATATTCACGTAAATTTACTCAGAACTTTGAGCATTTTACTCTATGATATTCTTTGATATCACACAGATAAAAATACTTTCTTATATATAATAAATTTTTTTCCCCTTAAAACATTATTCGAATAGGAGAAACGAGATTTATTCTTCTGATTTGTCTTCAGATTGTACCTAATTGCTCTGAAGAAAATTATTTTAAAATATCGTCTGACTTGTGCAACCAAAAATATAAACGAAATTCTTTTATCGATAAAATAAGTATTTAACGACATTTAAAAGTTTAGTAATTGAATCCAAACATAACAGTAGACAATCCGAACATAATTCTGAAAATATTCTGAATAGAAATAGAGAAAAATTCTGAAAATAATTCGAATACAATTTTAATCATTTGCATAGAATTATTATGAATATCAGTTTCAATTATATGTAAAACATTGTAATATTCCTCAATGTTAAATTTATTTTAGTATTTAAGTCCTTGAAGTTAAAATCATATTTCACGCCAAGTAAATATTTCCTTTGAAATTATAAACTGCA
The DNA here is from genome assembly GCA_019974015.1 of Nephila pilipes. Classification (NCBI taxonomy): domain Eukaryota; kingdom Metazoa; phylum Arthropoda; class Arachnida; order Araneae; family Nephilidae; genus Nephila; species Nephila pilipes. The sequence continues at coordinate 4,325 of BMAW01012591.1, read as the reverse complement.
CAATTATTATTATAGTAAATTTATTCTTGCAATGAGCAGAGTAGCAATTTAATTTATGCTCAGCAAAATTAAGCATTTCGTTTGTACAATGGCAACAAATGAAGCAGAGATTTTTTCGGAATGATTCCTTACAGTCGTATTATCGTAACTTTTCTCTAAAAATTTTGAAATGAATATGAGGATTTGAACAGAAAAATCTAAGTTACAAACCTTTATTTATTCTTAATTTATATTTAACTTACATGCTTTACAAAGTAAAATGTTTAATAAAAATTCGATATATATAATAGAGTGATATTTCAAATAAGTAATTTCTTCTTTCTTTCTTTTTTTTCCTCTGTGTCTCTCTTCCAGCATTTAATTTGATTTTAAAAATTACAATAAAAGAAACGAAATATTTTTTTCCTTGTCATTGTACGAAACAATTTTGCAAAAAACCCCTTCAAAATAGCATTGTACTGAAAAATTATTTTTTATTTATTATAAATGACTTTTCAGTTTCGGAAAACATTACATCGCAACTGATATTTACCTGAAGAAATTACATTATCTAAAAATTCCTCTTATTTAAGAAAATTGTTTTTTAAAAATATTTTAAAAAAATATCCTCACGCGATTTAATAATCTCAGTATACAATTCTAACGTCATGAAAGAAGCAAAATTAAGATGAAATATCTTCAGCTTTAAAGCAAATATAACAGCATCACTGCGAACTTAAATTTGAATAATTTGACAGTATTTTCTATTATTATTATTTGGATTCTAGATCACTCTTAAGGTAATTAATAAATCGATAGGCAAAAAAGTACTCGATTTTTTAAAAATGGGTTTTGTTTTAAAGCGAATAAGAACAGTTAGAGTTCTACGAAAATGATTGATTGTTTGATTTGAAATAAAGAACAAAAAGAATAAAAAACAATTATCTCCACCAACTCTACAAAACAGAAGAATGTCATTATATATACCTATAAGACATACTTAAAAATGTTTTTAAGAAACATTTTCTTTTTTTTTTTTACGAATATATTTATTCCTATAATATAATCAAATTAACTCATATATATATATTTACATGTTAATCAGCTAACAAATGTTTCATGAACTATTGGTGTAATGTGTACATATTTTTAACAAATTTTATCAATAACATTTAAAAATATTTCAAATAGTTAGTGTTGTTTACTAGTTTGTCACGACTGAAAACTTATGCACAGGAGAAATGTGAACAGGAAAATTAATAGTGAAGAATTCAAATTAATACGAATTAATAATTTTCAATTCTTACAGAATGAACTAAAATTAGGAAATATATACATATATAACTAACTGACTTAACATTTTAAGCTGAAATTTATTATTTACACGTGTTTAGATACGATGTCTCTCAAAGTGTTCGTATATTGAAAAAAGTTGTAGAAATCTTACTTTAGCCTAAGATTGAAATTCGAATATATAGTCCAATTTAATTTTATATATTCTCCGTGTGATTTCAAATGCTAATTTATTTTATTTTTAAAAAAATACTTACTGAATTTGTTTTATAAAGGAATAAAAAATGCAGCAGGAGGAAAACGCATCGCTACAATAATAATACACTAAAAAATTTGTGGGATGAGTTCCTTTAATAAAATATCGTCTGTTGCTTTTTTTTTCAGTTCTGCATTGTGGCGGACATACACAAAAAAATCGTTCGCTTAAATCTTTAATACTAGTTTTCTTTCTCAAATATCTTATTCTTTTATATTGTACTATCTAGAATTGGCAAAGAGACAACGAAAGTGTTCGGAAAACTGATCGTTGTTCATTTCAATCAATCAGTTTGAAACAATGAGAAAATTAGTAAATGTTTCTCATTCGTGTATTCTCAATACGTGACAAAGCGCTTAAGATATCAAACAAGTTATTCAGAAGAAAATAAAATTTTGACACAATCTTTTCTCTAGGAAGCAGAGTCTAATTTTTTTTTTTTTTTTTTTTGCTGAATAACTTTATTTAATTATATTCATATTGGAAAAATATTACAAGTGTTTCTTCATAACAACTCTAATTCTCAGAAAGAAATGAATAGATCTCACGTTACTGTAATTTCCACGTTCGTTTCGACTATTTCAATATGATATTATATCAGCATTTCGGCTTCCTCATATTCGGTATCAATTTGCACTCAATCTTAATGAATAAGCAAATTTCACCAAGCCGTCCTCAGACAAGAGGAAGCAAAGAGCTGAATAACGGATTTGAAATCGGTCCAACTTCAAAAAACTATACGCCTATTTTATAAGGGTAACGAATCGAGAAATATTATGCTTATCATACCGAAATTGATTCGGTAAAAGTTGAATTGGCTGTCGTTGGAAAAGTACGAATCATAAGAGAAGGTTTAGATCCAAGTTATCGAAATTTTAGCGGGAAATAATATTTTGGTAAGTTTTGAAATTTTTTTTTTGTTCTTTTGAATAAATACTTGATAATGCAGTGTATGGATGAAGATTTAGGGTAGATATTTATTTTTTTCCTTCCAAAATCAGAAAAATTAGAAAAAAAATGTTTTTCACAGTTTTCACAACTAGAATTAATATAGATCATTTTTTTTATGGTTGTTCATTTAGTTATTCCTTCCATTGATATTACTATTATTACAAATATAATATTTGGAAATTGACAAATACTACATAGTTCATTTTTTACTGCTTTTCGTAGTGTCTGACAGAACAATGATTGTAAAAAACTATTCAGTAAAACAAAACCCATGAACATTATTGTGAGAAACACTTCCGGGAAATTAAGAAAAAAAATCGTTTAACAATGTCATGAAAAATTTGAGAAATAATGGAAATTTTAAAATACTGAGATATTTTCCAAAAAAAAAAAAATTACAATTTTAAATAATTGTTTGTTTTAAAGGAAAATTTTTCCTGTATATTTAATTTGTGCTCACAAAAATATGGTGGACTATAAACTTTTTTTCTTATAAACACCTAATCAAAATTCCATGCGACATCTAATTTATATTTCATTGAATAAAAATCACCGAATATCCCAGATTTTAAAATTAAATTGGTATTTAAAGACTAGAAGTGTTTCTAAAATAAACTAAGACTAGAAGAGCTTATCTCAGGTGAATATTACAGGTATTCACAAGTAGATGAAAAACATCCAACTTGGTTAAATAAAATACTTTGATTCTAAAATAGAGTTTAATTCATCAGCGTCTTAAAACCTTTTGAAAAAGCCTTAATAATTCCTGCTTACTGCTCATCAACCTACAAACAGAGTCCGATTCTAACAGCACCTATAAGTGTATCATTCTGCTGGTCACGAATTTAATACGATTCGTTGATACCTAACACGGTGTAATTCTTATATATAATCTAGAGTCGCCAGGAAAAACAGGAAAATTTCACAGAGAAGTTCTCTCATGAATCGAATAATTTCCCTTTCGAGATATCGTCGTCTTTATACATTCGGGACAATATTTCTTTAGTGCGATTCGGATTTCTAAAGAAACAGAAAGATTTTACAATACAAGGAGTTAAAAGAGTGCTTGGATAAATATAAATCGTCTTGCAGATAAATATTTCATTATCTTCCAGATACGTGGCAACAGAGCATTTATGTTATATTCGATAGAATCTAAGTTTCATGAGAGCTTTGAGCGAACAAGCCGCAATTGAAAAAAATTATTTTGAGTCCTGCTTATAAATGTGGGAATAAAAGGAATTGTCGTGAGTGAGTAAATCAACTAGATCGAAATTCAGATTATATATCAATTTATAAAAATTGGTCAAGAGAGCTAGAATTAATGAATATTAATTTTATATGAACATATCCAAGGAAAACATTTATTCCGGATGGTTTTGATGTTAATGAAGATTTTAATGTTAAATATTGCATCTTAAAAATAGAATTTGTGTTCTGAATCTGCAATCGAGGGTAGAGATTTCAAGCCTCTAATATCTAACAAAGACCTTTTGCATAGCAAAAGCTAAAGCACGTTAATTTGTTTGAAATCAGAATCCTTTGGCGTTGTATGATGTAGAGTGCCGTATTCATATAACGACCAATGTAAAATGTGATGCACAATCATGAACAGCTTGATTTTAAGGTTATTATTTGGATTTTCTCCATTTTAAAGCGTTCAATTGAGTTGAAATTTTCTATACACGATTGTTGTGGGATGAAGATAATTTAATTAGTGAAAATTAATTGATTGAACCACTATTTAAAGAATTAAATTTTACGCCAAGTTTCTAGCCACGTCAACAAATCCATCGCTATAGAAGGATCGTTGTTTAAACTCTCTTTACCGGAACGAAGTACACAC
>BMAW01012589.1:0-24663 GCA_019974015.1 Nephila pilipes | reverse complement strand
ATCGCCAGAATCGGTTCTGATCGGCCCTGATAATACCCCACCTGCCATGAAAATCTTCGATGATCGAAACCCTCCCCGTATTCCATTGGTCTCTCAGTCCACCATCCTCTTATCAAAGAGAGAGAGAGAGAGAGAGTCAACTGTGTTTGACGTTACACCCCCTCTTCCAATTCCTTACTCTCGAAACTTCGCATTCCGTTCCTGATTCCCCTTTCTACTTCAAACCAACTGAATCGGTATTTCTTATCATACTCATACTTTTTAACTTACAGAAGGAGAAACAGCACTCTCCCCTTTGTGCTCTGTGGTACTTAAAGAGCTATGTATTCCAGGTGTGTAAAATTTGGTTGACTACGGAAGTAGGCGCAATTTTCCGTTGACCAATGTGATTTTCCTTCATTCCAGCCGAACTCGCACCAATCATTTGACCCGTGTGGTGACGGGGATGACAGAATAGTCTCACTGTAGCTCATGCATGTCGTAAAAGGCGACTAAAATGGGTACCCAGCGTCTGAGGGTATAGCCGGGCACCCTGCCCCTGGGGATTATATTAGGGGACCTCAGGGACTTGCCTTCTTCAGGTAAGTACGAGCATCATGACCCCGAGGCACCCTAGTGATCTTCTTCTTTCCCATGGGGTTTACTGTCTTTGGTAAACACGGGTGACGCACTCCCTGGATACCCTAGCGATCCTTCTCTATTTTCGACCTTCCTTCTTGTCAACCATTTTTACCTTTTTTTCAACTTCACGTCTAGACCACAGTTTAATATTGTTTGGCGCAGCATAGCCATATCTGGCTCTTGCGCCAATAAAATTTACTTTCACTCACTCACTCGCTCGCTCGCTCACTCGTACCAATAATTTCCGTGGCCACCGAGGTACCCTAGTGATCTTTCTCTTTCCCATGGGGTTTCCTATCTTTAGTAAACATGGGTGACTCACCACCGCGTTACCCTAGCAATCTTTCTCTACTTTCCATCCTCCTTGTCAATCGATTGTCTTTTTTTCAATTTTTTCATGTCTATACCACAGTTAAATCTTGTTTGGCGCAGCATAACCACATCTGGCTCTTACGCCATTCGCATTCATTCATTCATTCATTCATTCACTCATTCACTTCAGTAGCCAAAATTCCACAGATACGTTCTAGAAACAACATGACACCGAGGGACCGCAGTGATCTTTTTCTTCCCCATGGGGTTTATTTTCTCTGATAAACATGGGTGACGATCACTCGGGATAACCTGGCGATCCTTCTCCATTTTCGATACTCCTTGTCAACCAATTTTTATCTTTTTTAGTTTTTCAAATGTCTGGATCACAGATTTATCTTGTAAGAGATACATCTTTTTTCTTGTGCCATTAAAAATTATTACTCAAGATAGCAACTAATGTATTCCCTTCATTGTGAATAAAAAGTTTATTATCTCATATTTTTATGAATATAATGTGACACCACAAAATTCGCATTTCACAGCAATTTAGCCTGGTAATCATGGTCTCGAATTGGCAACCAGCGTATCATCAAGTCATTTGTTCTCGTCCTGATAGTGGATGCGGACTCGCGGCAAGCAGTTTTAGAAGAGTCGTGGGTTCAAACCTTGATGCCACTAAAGACCCGCCGTATAGCCGTTGTTGATGCATGTTAAATCTGTCGGGGCCCAGAGTCCCCCCCGTTGACTTGGTATGGAAGTTATGAAAGAGGGTATCAGCTCAGGCGTCGTCCTCGTCACTTGACCGAGGTTCAAAATTACGAGGTCCGTCGCCAATAGACCTGTTATTGCTTATAGAGCGATTTCAATAAGAACTAAACTCGTCACTTGACCTATATTCAAAATTACGATGTCCGCTACCAACAGTCTTCTCGTTGCTTTAAGTGTGACGTTAATAAACAGTGCATTATGGTTTGATTTTATAAACGTCGCACTAGAAGCAACATGAGGGCTATTGGCGATGGACCTCGTATTTTGAACTTTGGCCAAGTGACGAGGACGAAACCTAAGCTGGTATTTCTCTCTCCAAGTTTCACCACCACGCCAATGGGAGAACATTGGGCTCCGACATATTTAACGAGCATCAACACCACTTACACTGCGAGTCTTGAGAAGCATCAAGGCTCGCACGCACGATTCAACGAAAACTACTGGCCGCGAATACGTGACCGTGACCACTAAAACTATTGTGGTCAAAACAATGAATTAAAAGGAATAAAGGAAAGTATGAAGCATTTTAGCGTCTGCTACTTAGAGCGATATTTTTATTTTTAGAAGGTCAACAAATTTATTTACTTTTAAAATGTTTTGACAGGAACTGGTTTTGCTTCTCAGCCATCAAACCAAGAAACCTCTACAAACCAATCATCACTGCAGAAGAATCAAAGAGCAAGTATAAATAATTTTCATGTGAGAAAACCACCTGAAGTAATGAGCGTTTATGGCACCACAAACCAAATTTTGACGAGAAGTGCGACTAATTGTTCGGAATGGATTCGACCCATTTCTCCTCCTGCACAATGCGCAGCCCCTTGTTTCATTTGCTCCTTTTTACCACGCATTCTGTCCAACATCGGTAAGTTCAAACTTGCACGGATTTTCATATAAAAACACAGTTGTACAAATTTTCCTTTTAACAACAGTTCCTTTGTAACTTTTGGACATTTTATCTTTTCTTAAAAAAATTGACATCTTTGTTACAATTCAAATGGAACAAACTAATTTATGGAGATAATTTTTGGTTTCATAGCGTTTTGAGATGCTTCCGTACTTGAACATAACCTTTCCTGATATTAAAGCACTAATTATCATTTCATGATCATTGATCCACTTTTTCATCCACCTGTTTTAAATATGTTTGAGCAAGGGGCAAAAATGACCTCCTATCTCATATTAAAACGTTTTCGTTTAAAAAAGAGATTTTATATATTTTACACTGTTTTTATTTAGCATTCTTAACGTGATTCCAAAAATGTCATTTCAATAGTTGTTTTCCACTGTTGAAACTGATTTGGTTCTTTCACCTTAAACACCTTTTCTAACTCACTCACGCAATACGGAGATTTAGTTCTAAAAGTTAATTTGTTTGAAGAGTTAGAAGACGCAGTTTCTTAATTGTTTCTTTATATTGATAATGATATATAAATTTGGTAGGAATTTCTCAATGAAAATTATTAGTAGTGTATGTGTTTCAACGATATGTCTGGGAAAACTGAAGATAGGATTAATTTTTCAAGCGAATATTTAAATGTAAAAACACTTCGAAAATTACAGAAATTTTTTGTTCTTGAATGTCTGAAAACCAAAGTTGCTTGAATATTATATTGGCATATAAATGAAATTAAGTTCAATTTAATTCGTAATAGTTCAAAACAAAAACATTTCTAGATTGAGAGTACATAAAATGCATATTTAAAAAAATTGTAACGTAATTTTTTCTAGAATTTTCTGTTATCTAATTTGTATAGAATTGCTTGTATTTGAAATATAGAGTAATTTAGATAAAGATTTCGATGGAAACTATTTTTAGTGATTACAATTTTTCCCAAATGTCTAAAAGCAGGACTACTACCCTAGTTCCATTACATTATAATTTATCTCCTGAATTTCACAATTTTTTTTAATGAAACAAGCATTTAATATATTGTATGTACTCGTATGTTACATTATGTACTAATGTTTTGAACCAAATTGTTTTACCAAATTGGTATTGAAAATCAAATTTTGGTTTTAAAGAAGACGTACGAGGGAGAATCAAATTGTACCTCTGTTAAAAATGGTTACTATAGTATTGTACAGAGATCGCTTTCTTTTTCCAAGTCCGTTAATGTGACACGCCGCGCGTTCGCATCCCAAAGTATCATCTTCGTAACTTTATCCATAACATCTCCGTAACTGTTATCATTGACGGTGACAATCCGACGCGGTTGCAGTGGCTATGGTAGCCTAGTGGTCATGGTTTCGGACTCGTGGCCAGCGATTTTCGTAGAGGTTCGATCCCAGGCCACTAAAGACCCGCCTTGTAGCCAAGGCTGATACACGTTAAATCTGTCGTGGCCTAAAGTCCACCGATGGCGTGGTGTGGAAGTTAAGAGAGGTGGTGCCAGCTCAGGTGTCGTCCTCGTCACTTGACTGAGGCTCAAAATTACGAGGTCCATCAGCAATAGTATCAACGCGGTTGCAACTACATATAATTTCGCAGTAAATGGATGCCTTATAAAAGTAACCTTTGAATCAATGTTAAATTTGTTCTGGTTCCTTTCAACATATAGCAGTACTCTATAGTAACACTAACTTGATTAAGCAATGCAATCTGTGGTCAGAAACGGGTACTATTTGAGCTACCCTCGAATATATGTATAAAACAAAAGTTTTAAATTGGTGCTTCTTAAATCAATATGCTAATTAACCACATGAGCCTATTTAATTTCAGTGTTTCGATTACTATTTCACATTGTGCTACTTGTCTGGCCTTTGTCAATAGGAGCTCTAGGTAAGTGTGTTTATTGTTAATGTACGAAATTCTTTTTATTGGTTTTTATGGGTTCTCTTCCATTTTCATCGTAACTGTGTCTGGATCACAACTTTAAAAATTAATTATTCTCTCATTTTAATACGTTCAATTGAGCTGGAAATTTCTAATCACTGCTGTTTTGGATGACAATATGATAATATAATAATAATTAATAAAAAAATCGAATAAAAATAATTTTTAAAGAATTAAATTTTACTTATAATTCCAATTGTTTACAACGTGAAACAGTTGAATATTGAAACCAGCAAATTAAACTATTCCCTCGTAATAAAAAATTGTTATATAATAAAATGGTTAAAAAAATTGTTACACAAAGTGTGATAATGGGAAAAAAACTCATATTTTTAAGAAACTTTTTTTTACTGTGTTATTGGAGTGCAAGTATTGAAAAAAATATTGAGCTATACATATTGATCGTATTATATTTTAATATTTGAAAGTGTTAATGCTTACTCTCCAAAAGCAAACTTTAATGTATGATAATAGTGTCTAATTTTTGAATATATATTAAATTTTGCATATTTCAACAGTTTAACACTTCTTATCAACTAGAGTTTTTGAGAGTACAAATATTATACAATTTAACAACATACATTGTAATATTATCTCTAAATTTATTCAAAAAATACGAAAGTTTAACTGCATTAAAATACCAAGAAAGGATTTGAGCTATTATTGATCTGTTCAGAACAACCGTATGGTGCTCAGAATGTTCAACTATTAACATTTCCGTATACAAATTTCTACATATCTCGTCTTAGACAGGATGGAAAGAGATTTATTTATATCAATTAATTTTGTGCTATATTCTGCGAGTACGACTATTAAGGTAATCTAAATTTTCCCGTAGTTTCTGTGTGCAGGAGTATAGTATGTATATAAGTTCTTTCAATTGAAATAGCAATGGTAGCCAAGTGGTCATGGTTTCAGACTCGTGACCGGCGTTTTCGTTGAGTCGCTGGTTTAAGCCTGCGACTCAAAGACCCGCCTTGCGGCCGGGGCTGATGCACGTTAAATCTGTAGGGGCCCAAAATCATCCCTTTGGAAAGGTGTGGAAGTTAGGAGAGAGGGGTGCTAACTTGGGTGTCGTCCTAGTCTAAAACATTCGAAAAGCTTGACGCCACTAACAAGGGAGGGGAATTCTTGATTCAAAATTTGGTACCTAAAAAAAATGCCTACCTTTGGCACCTAAATAAATAACTTGCCTAAATCATCTGGATAGCTGATTTGTTGATATCACTTTTTTAACTAGCACTAGCACTCAGTACGATGTGTATCATATGAGAGACAGTTACAAAACTCAATATGCGAAGGCGTTACTTCGTGGACGACCAACAAACTCTTTACACCCTTACCCTACTCATCTCTAAAACTCCCGTTTCCAGTTTTTGTATAATATGTAATTCCTTTGCAACAATGTTCCAAGTGATACTATATCACTAGAGGAACATGTCTCCATAAGAATAAAATCTGTGGAAGCGTTCTCTCTTCATTTTACAGTTACAAAATGTTTTCGTCTCTGCCAATTCCAAAAAATGCAAGTGTTCATATGTCCAAACAATGGTGGTCGTATTATAGCAACCGATCATGGCGAACTTTGATAAGCAGTTCCTCATAATCAGTTCTCAACAATTATTTTTATTATTAAAGTTAAACATTATAAAATTTACAAAATAATATAAAACTTGTATCCTGGTGAAATAGTTACATGGAAGCCGAAAACTGTATATTCCCTTCCCGTTCTCCCACCGTTCCCTACCTTGTCGTGCATTCTTTATAAAAATGGGGACTTTAAGACCTAGCGGGGAGCGGGATAAATTGTTAAAAAGCGGGACGTCTGGCCCCCTTATCCTAGTCACTTGACCGAGCGTTCAAAATTTCCAGGTCCGTCTTCAATAGCCCTCGTGTTGCTTCTAGTGTGACGCTAATAAAACCAAACCAAATATTTCATTTGAATTTAAATGCTCCAGAAATGTGTGCTTTTGAGCCTTTTGCCTCACATTTTTGTTGCGCACATGGTTTGTCCCATAAGTTCCGAGACTGACTTCTTCGGTTTATGAGATGGGGTTGAAGGTAGTCTCTGTGGTTGGGATAGGTGGTGGGAAATATGATGTAAGTAGGAACCGTAACAATTGCTTCCGAACTGTTGAAGTCTTTTAGATCATGCCCAAATCATCTTTTAGATCATACTTTGCTATATGGAGTGTCAATACCGTCAACCTTGGAGCAGAGTTGTGCCATCAAACCTTGCTTTAAGCTGAAAATATCCGCTACGGAGACTTTCGATATCATCCGTAACGCTTACAAAGTTTAACACGTGTCCAGAATGTATTTGTGAGTGGCACTGAAATTCAAAGATTGCAGGGAAGACATCAAAGACAAACAACTCAACATTGAACAGGAAAAATTATGACCAAAGCTCAAGACCTTTTGAATTGTAATCACCGATTAATTGTCCATGTGATAGCAGAGGAGATTATTTAACGAATCATCCCCCCCCTCCATTCTGGGCATTCAATTTACAACCAATGACTAACAGTTTCGGAAGGTATTTGCAATACTCGTGCTTAATCTTTAACTAGTCGTGCAGAAGGAAAACCTTGTGTCCATATTTCGTGAACTCTTATCGTGAGGATATTTGGGTATCGATCCAAATTTTTTCGACAGAATTATAACATGTGAATAAACATGAAATTTTGAGAACTATCTGCAAACCGACGTACTGAATGATAAAAACGATGTCCTCAACCAAAAATAGTTCATATGAGCAAATAAAGCTCGAATCTTCTTTTAGTCCACTCAAACGACCTGTGTGGTGACCGGGAATGACAGAATAGTCCTACTGTAGCTCATGCATGTCGTAAGGGGCGACTAAAATGGGTACCCATCGTCTGAGGGTATAGCTGGGCACCCTGGCCCTGGAGATTATATCAGAGGATCTCAGGGACTTGCCTTCTCTAGGTATGTATGACCATCATGACCCCGAGGCACCCTAGTTATCTTTTCTTTCTTTTGGGATTTACTGTTTTTGGTAAACACGGGGGACACGTCCCCGGGTTACCCTATAATTCCTTCTTTATTATTGACCCTCTTTCTTGTCAACCAATTTGTCTTTTATTCAATTTCTCAACGTTTAGACCACAGTTAAATCTCGTTTGGTGCAGAATAGCCATATCTGGCTCTTGCGCCATTAAACATTAAATTCACTCACTCACTAGTTGACTCAAACAGAAACTGTCTAAAAAGACATAATTTCGGGACGGTTGATGTGGTTCAAGTGGTTCGTTGGGGTGTATGAAATACCTTTTGGCCGGCAACTTTCAGGTTACGTATGAAAACGGGAAAATCGTTGGTAGGTGTGCAAGAAAAATATTTTCCATAATGATTCATTGTACATATAGTTTAAATAAATTTCATTTTGATTTTGGTCCTTATTCTTATCGAACAAACTCGGTTCGAATGCGGTCATGGCAACCTAGTTGGTCAGAACGCGAAACCAAAATTTCAATCGAGATATGGGTTCGAATCATATTGACACTAAAGACTCGTTTAACTTCATGACCCAGAGGCAGCCGAGTGATCTTTTTCTTTCCCATGGGGTTTACTATCTTTCTTAATCATGGGTGAAGCGCCCCCTGGGTGCCCTTGCGATCCTTCTCTATTTTTGACCCTCCTTTTTGTCAACCAAATTTATCTTTTCTTCAATTTCTTCTCGTCTAGGCCACAGTAAAATCTTGTTTGGGACAGCGTAGCCACTTCTGGCTTTTGCTCCAATAAAGTTTACATTCACTCATTTGTTTAAATTTATTGCTGCACGTTTAATCAGTCGTGTCTCGGGTTCTTCGTTGTCCAGTGTCTTATAATCATCGTACCACTTCTTTTAATTCCTATTTTAAATTTGTCTGATTTGATAGAACTCTCAGCGAAGTTTATTTGCTTTTTTATTTAAAATTGACTTATTATATTTTAAATACAATATTTCTTGCTTTAAAGTTTACACTGTATTTTATCTATTATTTTACAGGCGTTTCAAAAGCTTCTGGCATATCTTAAGCTATTGCTCGGTTAGTTTAACTTTGACTTGTGCGCCATATATTTTCACTATTACTCAAATTCTTCTGGTGCGGAAGTTATAGGAGAGATGTACTAGCACATGTGTCATCCTAGTTGTTTGACTACGGTTCACAATTACGAGGTTGGCTATCAATAACCTTGGTGTTGTTACTTAATACGACGACAATAAATACTATTTTATTTGTATAAATTATCCACGATGTATTAATATATTTTATACAAATATATACGACATAGTGCAGACAGATTAAACCTAGTTTAATTTGAGCCTTACCTAAAAACCTAGTGTAAACTAATCTCTTCGCAACGTAGAAAATGAAGCCATAAGATGTTCAGAAATCGATACAGGTATTAGAAATTGTAGCTATATTAAGTTATATTAGAAATGTATTTTAAGTCCTGTGAATTTTGGAATATTCTTTTAGGAGCAGCTTATTTAGGAGAATGTTCCGCTGCTCCCTATCTGCCAATTATGATGACGGTAGTTGGATTCATTGCCTTTGCGGTGATTCTGCTTAGAATAGCTTCAATACTGTTCCTTCATTGCATGGGTTATTTTTTCTTCCCGATCGGATGCGTAATAAAGTGTCTAGAACTTTTATTCGTAATACTGTTTATTATACGTAAGTAAAACTTTTTCTCACATCTCTTTTAAAGTATGCAATTTCGGAGACTTGTTGTATCATACTAAATTTCAAATGTTCATAGAGCTGCAGCTAAGGGATAACACACACTGAGGTGCATAATGATAGGAGTGTCAGAATAAAGAATGAAAACAGCGTTACGTCTAACATGCAAATCTATAAACAGTTTTCTAAATTAACTATATTTCAAATAAAACTAAAGCAACAGGTGTCAATAATTCGCTTTACAATGAAGATATTTTAAAATTCTTAAAGACAATTTTAAAAAAATAGTGTTTCGAAACTCTTGGTCAAAAACAAATTAATGGAAAGATAGAAAACATCTAAACAAGCATGCAGTGCGTAGGCGGATAGCAAGCATTGAAACTCCGAGACTCGTTGCCAATAGCCCTCAAGTTGCTTTTAAGTAAGACATTAATAAATGAACAATCTGAATAATGCTTATGAAATGTAGAAGTGTGTATAAATTGATCATCCGAGATGCGTGTTAAAGGAAACCGAGACATTACGTTGGCGTGGTGTGGACATGAAGAGAGGAGTATCAGTTCATTTAACATCCCTGACACCTCAGTTATTTATAATTACGTGGTTTGTCACCTATAAGTATGTGGTGCTATATCAGTACACTGGCAATTCAATCAGATGGTATTGGCCGCGGTAGCCTAGTGGTTATGGTTTCGGATTCGTGGCTGGCGGTTTTCATTCAATCGATAGTTCGAGCCTTGGCCACTAAAGACCCGCCGTATAGCCAGGGCTTAAGCACGTTAAATCTATCGTGGCTCAAAGTCTTCCCGTTGGCGTGGTGTGGAGGTTAGGAGAGAGGGGTACCAGCTCAGGTATAGTTCACGTCACTTGACCATGGTTCAAAATTACGAGGTCCGTCGCCAATAGCCCTCGTGTTGCATTTAGAGCGACGTTAATAAAAACTAAACTAAAATTCAATCAGATGGTGTCGTTTGATAGCCTTTGAAAGCTAGAGCTTTTATTACCGAAGGTCATGTTTGGCACTCAAATTTTACTTAAATCAGACTGCAGATAGTTACTGATCTACATCTCGATATGCAACTTGAATGGAATTTAAAATAAAACAATAAGTTATCCACAAATTAATTAGACAGCCAAAATTAAGTATATTTTATTTTTGATGCTATGTTCCAATATTTAATATGGATACTTTTTTTTTTTTTTAGAAAATATAGATATCTTCTCGATTCAACATGCTTTCGATTCCCTCAGTAAAAATAACTGCAATGAAGTCTTTTACAATTTGGCTTCTAAGTTGAATATTTTTTCGCTAATTGTAGTTATTGTGTGGATTTTTATGTACATTGTGCGTGGAATACAACATTTATTAATGTCTTATATTGGGTTTTTTATTTGAATGTAACAATCAGAATTTAAGGTGTCTTTTAAGATTTTAAATTTTCTTACATAAACTAATTTTTGTATGTAATCCTTTTAAATGAAAATAAAAATTGCATGAGAGCTGTGAAACTCTTGGATTCTCGTTTATTTCGGCTTGTTTGCAAAAATACTCTTACATGAACAATAAATATTGCTATAGGAATTCAAATCAATAAATTACTCAAAATATCGTTTGGTAGATTAATTTTATATTCATAAAACTGTTATTATGTTTGCCTGAATAAAATCATGTGCTGTTTTGTAGCTTTCCCTATGTGTAATAATGTATCAATGGTTATTGAAAACTGCAAATCAACAATTCTAATTCTGATTTATATTATTTTTGGACTCAGCTCCTTATAATAGTAAATTCCTGCTCTAGTTGTAGCATCGCTTTATATATTCCATCAAATTAATCTCGTTAGTCAAAAAATTCTTCGAAATTCTAAATATTTTCTAAGCTAAAGGCTAAAATCACCTTTCCTTAAGGATAAAGTAGTAATCTTGAATCACAGATTTGAGTTAAACTTTACCAAAGATTATTATGGGGAACAATCATTTCACGTCAGGAATTTCATGCATAAATTCAGCAGCCGAACTCAGACAGCGTTTATCACCCATTATTAATCAAGGGAGATAGGGCTTTCATTTGGAAGAGTAATTTAACCCCCCGGGGTTTCCTAGCAATCCTTTGTTTTTGACCCTTCAAGTCAAACAATTTTCTTTTTTTTCAAACATCTAGATCATTCGCCCCTTAATTGACGCAACGTAGCCACATGTGGCTCTTACGCCATCAATGTCCATCATTCACTTCAAAATTTCATTATTCCATTTAGTGTTTTTAATTTCATTTTTAAAGTAAATCTGTATTTTAATTATCGTAAGAGCATACTTCGATCATGCTCCATATTTAGATATGGTATCAATACAAATGGTACGTATACCATGTGTGTACGTATGTGTTCAAAAGATATACAGCATTATTTTTCGTCAGTGAACAAATAAGTTAGGGGGCATGGTTCGACGCTCGTATGAACTCGTATGGTACAAATGCACGAAATTTTTTCTGCCTGCAGAAGCAGTCAATCATTAGCAGACATCCAATGAGTGAGGAATGTAAATAGCACCAGTTATTTTCGACTCGCCTTCTTGTCAATCAATTTTTGTCTTTTCTTTTAAAATGTCTTTCGTGGCCGCGGTAGCCTATTGGTCAAGGTCGTGGGCTCGTGGCCGGCGGTTTTCGTTCATTTGCGGGTTCGATCCTTGGCTGCCAAAGACCCGCCGGGGATGATGCACTTTAAATCTGTCGGGACCCAAAGTCCTCCCGTTGGCGTGGAGTAGATGTTAGGAGAGGGGGGTACCAGATCAGGTGTCGTCCTCGTCAATTGACCGTGATTCAAAATTACGAGGTCCGTCGACAATAGTTCTCGTGTTGCTTCTAGTGCGACGTTAATAGAAACTAAACTAAAAAATTACCTTATTTGATGCAGTATGACCACGTCTGGCTCTTGCGCCAATAAAACTTCACTATCATTATCATCATCATCATCATAACTAAGCAGGATATTGTCAGACTCAGTAACCACCTAGAAGACTTGTGGAATTCTCAACGAATGTTTGAAGTAGCATAGCCAGATTAGGCTTTTGCTCCATATACCCACATTCTCTCACTCAAAAGTCTTGGTGTTTCTTTT
The DNA here is from genome assembly GCA_019974015.1 of Nephila pilipes. NCBI lineage: Eukaryota > Metazoa > Arthropoda > Arachnida > Araneae > Nephilidae > Nephila > Nephila pilipes. The sequence goes on along the minus strand of BMAW01012589.1, from coordinate 12,319 downwards.
GACCGCGGCAGTCTAATGGTTATGTCACGAACTCGCAGCTGGCGGGTTTTGTCGAGTCGTGGGTTCGAGCCTGTAATGTCACTAAAGCCGTTCAGCCGTGGTTGATGCACGTTGCATCTGTTGGGGCTCAAGGCCTTCTCGATGGTGTGGTGTGTAAGTAGAGGGAGATACAAGCTCAGGTGTACGTCCTCGTCACTTGACTGAGGCTCAAAATAGCCCTCATCTTGCACCTAATTTGAAGTTAATAAAACCAATCAATTAGCCTGGTTTTGTTTCCAAATGTGACGTTAACGAACAAATGATCTCTATTGCCACCTATATGTATGCCATATGTGCATCGAAAAGTGATTGAATATTTGGAGAAATGACTAAAATCTTCGTTAATGAAATGACATACACGTAAGAATCTCCCGTTTTAGATCACTTCCGGAAGGCTGTTTTCCCATATTTGAGTAATGTCCACTTCCGTATAGCCGATAGTATATGCTTTTTAAGATTAAATCGCTTCATTATCAATCTTGCTGTATCATTCGCAATACTTGATATATTAACAAGTGTTAACTTCCCTAAGTAAAGCCCGTCTCTAGAGGGCGTTCATTTCTAAAGGGAGAGAGTGATGTCACACGATCCCCTCAGACGGGATCTGACCGAATCTCCAAGAGGAGCTGTTGTAAACGAGCGGTAGCAAGGAATGAAAATAAATTGTTATACAACCCGATGTCTTTTTTGTCTAAGGACAACCATGAACTGAAATCTGATGTGATGATAGTTAGAAGTCGTAGTTTTCTTCACTCAGAAGAGGGGTATGTATTGAAGCCCACGGTCAGACTGACCTTTCTCTGAGAGAACTGTAAGAAAAGAATGTACTTTGTAGGCGCTAACCTACCGGAATTGTGAAAGACACAAAAAAGCGTTCCATGGATTATATAGTGAAATGTGAAAAAAAAGTATGTTGTAGGACTCTAACCTACCGGAACTGTGAAAGAAAATGTTCTAAAAAGTGATTTATTTTGAAGAGTATTGAAATAGTTAAATATGTCGTTCCTCTCAAAAGGACGTAAAAGTGATTTTGTCGAGCTTGCGCTTGAATTAGACGAAAGTGTCTCTTCGAATGCTACCAATGTGGCAATAAGGGATATAATTATAAAAAGCGAATTCTATGAAGAAGCTTTCGCGAGAGGATGTCTCGAGAGGATAATTAATATAGGAAAGAAATAGAACAAAGGTTAGAGAGGATTGAAAGAGAACGAAGATTAGACAGATATAAGGAGATGCAATTTGAACTAGAAAAATTAAGATTAGAAAAATTAAAAAAGGAATACAAATTAAAGAAGAAAACAAGGGAAAATCCTAGAGTACGATGAAAAACGATTTCAGCCTCAGCAGGAAAAGTTTGAATCTGAATTGAAAGAAAGGGACGAGAAGTTTACCGAAATTCAGAAAGAGAATAAAAAATTATCCGAAGCTATAGGGTTACAAGATACCAGTATTGAAGAAAAAGCAATGAAAACTGTTGATGAAAGATGACTTCAGTCTCAACAGGAAAAGTTTGATTCTGAACCGAAGAATAAAGAACAGAAATTATCTAGAACCCAGGAACATAATGAAAAGTTAACGCAAGCCATACGGGAACAAAATGTCGTTAACAGAGGAAAAGAAGCGTTATTAGCACCAGGGATGCTACTGAATGATAAAGAAAAAGTGCAACGGAAAATACAGAAAGGAAATAAAGAGAACGGAAAAAGAAAACAGCAACGATGTAAAGAAGCATTCACACGTGTAGAAGGACAACAATTAACTAGAGCTCAGAAAGCCAATGAGAAATATTTTAAGGACTGAGTATTTAAAGAACTTTTAATTTGATTATCTTCAAAAAAAAAAAAAAAACTATTGATTGAATGTTATTTTTAAGAGGTATTTTATTAACTTAGTTTTTGACAAGGATAAGTAATTTTAAATATATCAACGATGTTTTATTTTGATTTAATTATTTTTGAAACAGAAAATGATCTATTTTGTGTAAGAATTTAAAATTAATGAATGTGCTAGCTTTTAATGAGTGTTTTATGGATTAAACGGTTCAAATATTAAGTGTGCCAACAAATGTTTTTGTATTTATGTGATCTTTTATGATGAGAAGAATAATTGATATTTCAAGGTAATATGCTCGACGAATTTTATTTTGCAATGATTTAGGAACGTTTTATTACATTTTGTGATGATTAAGAATATAATTTTGTAAGGATTTTGGAATATATTGAATTAGGAATGTAAAGATTTAGGGATACAATTTTGTAAGGATTGATTTAGGAATGTGCTTTTGAAAGGATGTAAGAATGAAATTTTGTAATGATTTAGGAATATTTTATTATAATTTTGTAATGATTAGGATTATATTTTCGTTAATATTTAGGGATGCAATTTTGTAATGATTTAAGAATGTGATTTTGTAATGCTTTTAGAAATGATCGTTTCGTAAGAATTCTTAGATTTGTGTTTTGATGATTGTGTTATGTTAAAGAATTTCTTTGTTACATGTATGAACCCTTTTGAGTCTATAAGAGTTAAGCATATTCTATGAAAATGAGAATATCGAAATGAGAATTAATATTTTAAGTATGTAAAAATTAAAAAAAAAGGAAGAAAAAAAAATTAATATTTACAAAAGTATGAATTAATCTTTACGAGGATACAGATATTCGATGTTTTGAAGTATGAAAATAGTAATTCGTTAGATATGAGTATTTTTTTTTAAATTTTTATGTGGCATTTGATGTTTGAAATTAGATTTGATAAAAAAAAAATGTGTGTATGAGCTCGATATTTTGAAATATGAATTTTGTGTTGATATCTCGATATGAATATATGAATGTGTTTATGTAATTTTTTAAAGAAAAAAGAGAGGTGATGTGTATGTAGCACTCTAAAAGATATTGAGAAGTAGTAATTTAAAGTGTTTTGGTAATTTTAATATTTTGTTATGAAAGAGAAATAATATTTGAACTGTATGATAACTAAGATTTTTGTTTTGAAGCCTTAAATTAGAATTATTACTTAAGAGGAGAAATATTTTCTTTATATGTGCGTTGAGGAATGAAAGATAATTTGTAGTGAAATGTAGATATAAGGGTGATTATGTAAAATGATTTGTGCATGATTATTGATATTTTATCTATATACGGTTATTGATGTTTGCTATTTTATGTATTTGAATAATTTAAGTATTAATGTTTGTGTATAATTATTGATATTTGCTATTTTAGGTAATTGAGAAATTTAAGTATTGATGTTTGTGTATAATTGGATATTTGCTGTTTAAGCTTATTGTTTTAAGTGTTTGAGGAATTTAAACCTTGATATTTTTGTGTATGATAATTAAAGGTTTTAAAGTGTATCAGTTATTAATGATTTTGTGTTAATTATAACTGCACAATTGGGACAATTGTATATCAGGTTGGCCGAAATATTAACTTCCCTACTTAAAGCCCGCTTATAGAGGGCGTTCATTTGTAAAGGGAGAGAGTGTGATGTCACACGATCCCCTCAGATGGGACCTGACCGAATCTCCGAGAGGAGCTGTTGTAAACGAGCGGTAGCAAGGAATGAAAATAAATTGTTGTTGTTATACAACCCGATGTGTTTTTTGTCTAAGGACAACCGTGAACTGAAATCTGATGTGATGATAGTTAGAAGTAGTAGTTTTCTACACAAGCTTTATGACTTTAATAAAATTCTTTTTGCTATTGAAAACGAAATTTGATCAAAATTTTGTTTTTAAATAATTCGGAAATGAAAATGTTTTAAATCCCTCGCAAAAAATACTTTGAGAAATTTTGCATATTTAAATCTAATGGTTTGAAATATATAAACGACTATGTGTTTATGAAAAACTAATGCCTTCAATATAAACTTATTTTACATTAGGTTAATTCCCCTTAGGATGTGTTAGTATCTGGTAAATTAACGAATGTTTTTTCTCAGCTTTACGAAATATAGGACATATGTCGAAATCAAACCCACTTGCTTTGCAGTTAATTAGTGTAATAACAATTTTAATTCATAAATTCAAAAACTTTCAAGAAATAACCAGATCATTGGATCGAACAACAAATTGCATGAAAATATGATCTACTTATTTTCTGAAAAATATCATATCAGCGTAATCAATTGCATGCATCCATTTATTGCAGATAAGAAAGTGTTTTTGCAACTTTTGTTCGCGGCATTGACTTTCATGATTGAATTAACGGGTAAGTTTTTTTTTTTTCAAAATTATTTTCAAATATTACTTGAAACCATTGAAAGCCATTGGGGGCTTCTTCAGGAAAAACGCATGAAAATACTTACTCGAGACAGGCTAATGATATTTTGCTATCGTGGCAGTCTAATGGTTATGGTTTCATATTCGTGGCCGGCGGTTTTCGTTCAGTGAAGGGTTCGAGCCTTGCCTGCCAAAGAACCAGCGTGTAGTAGGGGCTGATGCACGCTAAATCTGTCGGGGACCAAAGTCCTCCCGTTGGCGTGGCGTGGTGTGCAAATTAGGAGAGGAAGTGCCAGCTCAAATGTCGTCCTCGTCACTTGACCTAGATTCAAAATTACGGGGGCCGTCGTCAATTGTCTTCGTGTTGCTTCTAGTGAGATGTTCATATAAACTAAATGAAAAGAAAGATCATTTTCTTTCTCTTGGGGTTCAGTGTTATTGGTAAATAAGGGTGACTCATGACCGGGATACGAAAGTGATTGTTTTCTGTTTTCAATTCTCAGCCTTTGGAACCAATTTTTATATATTTTCTATTGTTTTAACCACCCCCATTAGATATATTTTATTTGGTGCAGTGTAGCCTATCTGGTCATTGCGCCATTAAATTTCAGCATCACTTGCTCTTCAAGATACAAACTAACCATGTAAAGATCGAATGTAAAAGAATAGTTGAAATGTAGCTCACGTGTTCAATCAGAGGCGATTAAATTGGATACACAGGGGTGTAGCCAGGTCCACTAATCTTGGAGAATTTATTAGTGGATTGGTCCTCTAGTTTGCGAAAACTCGGGGCTTGCTTTCTTCCTGAAAATATGGAATTATCTTACCCCAGGCACTCTAGGGATGCTTTTCTTTCCCAGTGGATTTACCACACTTGGTTGACACGTCACAGGGATACCCTAGCCATTCCTTATCAAACAATTTTAATCTTTAATTTTTTTTCATTTTACTGTGTTCCTAATGTACAAGGGAAATGTTTTGATAACAGCTTTACCTAGTTTGCCACAGAAACGGGAACATCCGACTTTCACATCATGAAGCTTCGCCATCGCTCCCTCAACATACAGTATTCTTGTCTTTTCATTTCAATGCCGTCAAATTATTTTTGAAGGTTGTAGCATCTTCCGTTTTCAATTATTTTCTCATAAATTTTGGGCAGATCAGTTCAATTTTGGTAACTTAATTTGAATCTTCAAAGTGCCTCCGCATCTATTCGCCCAAAAGAATTCTGGATGAGCACCAAGAAAGAAATTCCTCCTCCAGAAATAAGAATCAAAAATTATTTTTATCTTAAAAATGTGGCCGAGAATAACAGAACAATTCACTATTAGATACTGATTAGTCTCGAAGTTACTATAAGCTTTCAAAAGTAAAGAATGCCTATGTCTTTACTATGACTCCAGAGTTAAAAACAAATTACTCTTCAGGATCATGCACAGAATAGATTTGAAGGATGTGTATCATCAGTGCCTTCCGTCAGGAGGGGGAAATTGATATATTACTTGCATTTATGAACTCTATCACTCATTTGGTAATCTACTGCAGAGGGCACTTAATGATACTATCCATTAAAAGAATTACACGTAACAAAGATCTGTATTGCACCTGTGACATTTAAATAATTCTTGAACAATCCTTGTATTAAAGAAAGTATATATTTTCTTTGCATTGTATTACCTATTTTTGTAAATGATTGCCTTTCATTATACTTGAGACAACTGCTTTCGCAGTTCAATATTCCTCACCAATAAATCGTTCTACTTCAACAAAACTAATTTTTGTCAATGTTTATTTTCCCTTCAAGAGACTAGAGGCCGTCATAGTTTCCGTCGATTCGTGAAATCGACCCCAGGGATGTCCCTAAGGAGGTATATTCAGGTGAGTTCGTGTATCCCTCACTCGAGGCAACTTGTGATTTTTTTCTTAACTGGGTTTTTTCTTTCTTTGGTAAATATGGGTGAGGCTTTCATGGGATATTCCAGCTATCGTTCTCTATTTTCGATCCTTCCTAAGGCCGCGGTAGCCTAGTGGTCTTGTCTTCGGATTCATGGCCGGCGGATTTCGTTCAATCAAGGGTTTGATTCTTGGCCGTCAAAGACCCGCCGTGTAGCCGGGAGTGTTAAATCTGTTGGGGCCCCAAAATCCTCCCTTTAGTGTGGATCTTAGGAGAGGGGAGTGCCAGCTCTGGTATCGTCCTCATCACTTGACCGTGGTTCAAAATTACGAGGTCCGTCAACAATAGCCATCGTGCTGCTTCTAGTGCGACGTTAATAAAAACTAAAACTAAACTTTCGATCCTCCTTCTTAGAGAACAATACCCGAGGGACCTGAGTGATCTTTTCCTTTCCCATGGGGTTTACTGTGTTTGGTAAACACTGGTGACGAGTTCCCGGGATGCCCTAGCGATCCTTCTCTTATTTTCGACCCTCCTTCTTGTCAAATTGGCATTCCCCCCCCCTTTCTTCCTCTCAGGGGCTCATCTTCGGGTGAGTACGGAAGGCCACGAACCAGAGATACCCGAGTGGAAAAAAACACCTGAAAAGAAAGAAAGAAAGACAAAAAAAACCCTATGTTTGGTTAAATATTTATTTGCAGATTTCCAGTGTAGTTCTTTTTATTTCTGTTTGGGGTTGATTTCGTAGTTATTTTGTGTTCTTTACTTTTTGTATTTACTTTAATATTTATTTTGTTGGGGATTTTAAAATAAAAAATTTCATTTATTAACATCAACGTCAGATCAAGTTCTTTTCTTGATCTGACCCGCATGTTTGCCGTGTGCGGCGACCCGTGCCGGGAAAAAATGGAGTCTGGGGATCCTGTTGCGTTACCTTTGGCCCATGCTTCTCCGTACACGGGGGGCAGGAGTGAGCCCGCTCCTGTCAATCGGCTGGTGATCACTTCTGAAGGGTTCTTCTCGAACCCCAACGACGTTTCTTTAGGGTTAGTATTGCAGTTAGGGGTGCCTGGGGTAAACCGACGGATCCACACGCCGAAGCTGTAATACTATACTCCAGTGCCACCTCTGGGGTAAGTGCCGTGCCTGGCAATTGCTAGATGACCGGCGGGCTGCCTCCCCTTGTTGGACTCCTATGGTGGGTGGAGGCGTACTGGAGAGAACCTAAAAAAATCCCAATGGATCCAAAAACTCCTTTGTGCCCTGATGGAGGCCTTAATCCATCAACCACATCTTCCTCCATGGAGGTAGCAACAAATGTACTGTTAAAAACTGTTAATAATTCGAGTATTTTACGTTTTTTTATCATAAAAAGGGATAATAATGATTCATTTGCAACCATATCGCCCTTTTTGATTCAAAAAGAGATTCAAGGTATGATAGGAACGGTGAAGGAAATTAAAAAACTACGATCTGGAGATCTTTTGATTGAAGTCAATACTGCCAAGCAATCGGAGTTTGTTTTGGCTATGAAGAGCTTAGGCCCATACCCAGTCACCACTTCTCCACATAACAATCTCAATTTCACTCGTGGCGTAATTTCTTCGGCTGATTTGGCTAATGTGTCGGAACAGGAGATCTTAGAAAATTTGCAGGACCAACTAGTTTGTGGTGTTCGGAGGATAACGATTAGGCGAGATGGTAAGGTGCTTTTTACTAAGCACCTCTTCTTGATCTTTTCGACTCCTACCCTGCCACAGACTATTCAGGCCGCATATCTAAGACTTCCTGTCCGACCATACATTCCGAATCCTCTACGGTGCTTTGTCAGCGATTAGGACATTCAAAGAAGGCATGCAAGGGGACAATTCACTTGCGCTCGCTGTTCAGCTACAGGACACGAAAGTGTTTCCTGTAACGTTGCAGAGACGTGCGTCAATTGTCAGGTTAACCACCCTGCATATTCTTGCTCCAGCCCTAAATGGGCAAAGGAGAAAGAAATAACGACAGTTAAGGTGCTTCAAAATGTCCCATACCCTGAGGCTTGCCGTATAGTCGCTTCCCGTACCCTGGTACACGGGAAAAGTTTCTCTATCGCCACGCAGGTAAAGAAAGTTTCAAAATCTACTCAATTTCCTGAACCAGTTCCTACCATACAATCTACCTCATCGACATCAACTCCAAAGAAAAAGCTTAATATTTCAAAGAACATTTCATCTGCTAAGGCTCAACAGACCAAGCCTTTGGCTAGGTCCAAGGCCTTGCAAAGACTGAAATTTAAAAATGCTGCGAAGAATAGTGTTCCTCGCAAAAAAAACTAGAGTCTTTGACTCTACTGAAGATGATACGGTGGATCTCCATCCGTCACCTGAAGACTATGATAGCGTAGGGGTCCTAGAACCAGGACCCTCAACTTCAAGTGCGAACTGTTAATGGCCTTTGTTTCCTGAAACTGCCGCGGTTTACGACCCAGACTAGAGGATCTCAAATCCATTATGTCTACGCACCACCCTGTCTGTGTTGCTCTTCAAGAAACTTTTCTGAAGAGTAATATGACAATCCGAGTGCGTGATATAATTGTGTACGACGGGATGTTGATGCATCATCATCTTCGGGAGGTGTATGCATCCTGACATCCCAGAACTGCCCTCATAACGTCGTTACACTGACCACATCGTTGCAGGATGTGGCTGTGCGAATTCATATTTGCACTTTAATCACAGTCTGCTGCATTTACTTGCCACCTAACGATGTTGTGTCACAAATGGATTTAGACCTACTAGTCGATCAGTTACCAGCTCCCTTCCTTCTGCTAGGTGACTGTAACGGACACAGCAGTCAGTGGGGGTATGAGGGTACAAATTCTCGCGGTCGGCAGATCGAGGGATTGATCTCTGATCACAGTCTCTGTCTGCTGAACACCGACGAGAAGACGTATTTCCATACTCCCACTAGGACTTTTCATTCCCTTGATCTAGCCATTTGTTCACCAACATTGCTACCGTCGCTGAATTTAGAGGTTCTTAATGTTCTCTATAATAGTGATCATTTCCAATTCATGATCTCCCAGGTTCAAGGTGGTGGGGTGCGATTACGTCCCTCCACTAACCGCTTCAACCGGACAGATTGGGATTTATTCACATGGTTAGCAGTTATTACCGGTACAGTGGTTCAAGATCAGGATATTAATAGCTCTGTCCGAAATGTCACTACCTCTATCGTGGACGTTGCTGATGCAGAGATACCGAAGAGTACAAATTCAAAGCGGTAGATGAGTAAACCATGGTGGAATAAGGAATGCCAATTATCCTACCGGGAGTGATATAATGAAAGGACTTGTATAATTCGAAAAATGTTTAATGGATTGACATTTTTATTATAGTCGTAGAATCGTTATACAGTCTCGAGCAAAGTTATGGTCCGCCTCGTTATGTTTATTGCGACGTCTTCTTCTACAACTTTGTGTGGAAAGTTACCAGCGTTTCATTTCCATTTGTCGTTTTCTTTGTTTTCAAACTCGGACAATGAACGGGACATTTTGGAAGATATTTTATGAATCCAAATCTTCGTAGTGCATACTAGGTTGTAAAATATTTATTATTTGTACTTTTCTGGACACGCGTGTATATACGTTTTTAAATAATAATTAAATAAGATTATTTGTGGTTGTCTGTTATTCGATTATTTTACCTCACACTAACCACGTAAGGCATCAAAAGAACTATACTTAACATTACATACTCGAATTATTTCCAAAAGTACTCTCTAATTAAAATGGGATTTACTATTCGGTATGTCACATTTCTGAATTACGCATTAATGGTTTTGACAATGGTATTTAAGTTGTAGAGAAACTGCAAGTAACATGAATCATGGGGATATAATGACGATCCTTCCAGTCAATCATTTTTTACTTTTTCGCTTTTTCAAACTTCTAGATCACAATTACACCTTGTTTGCACTACTCGTGTGGTGACCGGGTGTGAAAGAATAGTCCCACTATAGCACATGCATGTCGTAAGGGACAACTAAAATAGGTGCCTAGTGTCTGGGAGTATAGCCGAGCACTCTGCCCCAGGGACAAGTAGTTATGGCAAGGGACTCGTGGCCGGCGGGTTTCGTCGAATCGTAGTTTCGATTCTTGATGCTTCTGAAGACCGTGCTGATGCACGGGAAATATGTCGTGGCACAAAGGTATCCCATTGGCTTTATGTGGAAGTTGGGAAAAGGGTGCCAGATCAGATGCGGCCTCATCACTTGACAGAGGTTCAAAATAATGAGGTCCATCGCCAATTGCCTCGTGTTACTTCTAGTGCGACATTAATAAATTTAAACAGAACAGGGGATTGTATCGGGGAACCTCAGTCTTATCTTCAGGTGAGAACGAGCATCATTCACCTGAGGAACCTTTGTGATTTTCTTTTCCCATGGGGTTTAGTGTCTTTGGTAAACACGAGTGACACGCCTCCGGGATACTTAGTGACCCTTCTTGTCAACCAATTATCTATTTTCGGTTCTTTTACACGTCAAGACCATTGCTTTTTGAGGGGCAGAATGACCCCATTTGGTTATTGTGCAGTTAAAATTATATCCCTCATTCGTTTCTTCTGTTTATTATGTCTACACTACATAAAATTGTTGACGAGCGTCAGCGAATCATCGCTTGTGCTCAGTTTATAGCAGAATGTAATGACAGAAGTGACATTTAGATGGCGCCCCTCGGCCGTGTCGTATTCAGAAACCCCCTCCTGGGGGGGGGGAAACTGTGAAAACAGCAAAAGAGAGACAGTGATGCTACTTCAGTAACAGCGCTGTGTCATAATAAGGTTTTTAATTTCTTTTACATTTTTTAAACTCTTTTCTTTACATTCTTGTTCTTTTTTTAATAATCTTTTTCTGAATTTTTATTATGCAGTTTCATAGGAAGAGATAATTTCGTGGTTTAGTAAGCAAAATTCAATTTTGAATGTGGATCTATGAATAGAGTTTGGGCCCTAATATTCTCGTTTTCGTGATTTAAAATAGAGGTGAATAAATTTCGCAAGAGTTTGGTGATGTATGTTTCTATGGACTCAATTTTTAGATCATTGTGGATTACTGTGCTCCAAATGTACCGGGGAGAATTGATCTTGATTCTGAGAATATTATTTTGCATAATTTAAACTTTTTCCGTATTGGTAAGTTAAAACTGGGTGAAGAACCTGTTTATAAAGCAGCACTTTGTTTTGTAATGAAAGAGATTGTTTGCAAATGTTTGAAATGTGCTTAAACGGATTTTATTCCAAAATGTTTCCTCGAATATTTAATGTGCTGCCTATAGGTTAACATAGAATCATCTAACTCAAGTCCCAGATAACGCACCACCGAAAATAGCTAACCTCATCTTCGAAAAGTTCTAAATTCAGAATTGGGTCGAATTTCTCAAATTTTCTGAAAATGATGGCTTGTGTTTAGTCAACATTAATTGTAATTCTCCAATCCGTAAACAAAAGCTCAAGAGTGTCTAGATAGTTTTGGGGATCTTTAGTTGTGTATTTGAGTTTGGCACCATGTGCGAGCACAATGGAGTCATCTGCAAAGAGATAAACGCTGAAATGGCGTCATATGGAAAGTCTGACATGAAAATATTGCATAAAAATATACTTAAAACACTGCCATGTGGTACGTCCGCAGCCATAGTACATTTCATTGAGAGACTATATTTAATTTTGACCTGAAATGACTAGTTCTGTAAAAAAACAACAACACTGTAAATAATTCAATTGAGGTATGCAGGAAATTTGAAATTAATCATTTTGTATACCACACCATCATGCCACATCCTATCGAATACTCGATTAACATCCAACAAAATACCATTAGTTTGAAATTTGTGAGTGAAACCTTCATTAATGATGTTGGTGACTCTAATTAGCTGATGAATAGTGGAATGACCCTCAAGGAATCCAAATTGCTCCGGAGGGATAAATTTAATTTCATTACTGAAATTCTTAATCCCATATAAGGCAATCCTCTCAAAAATCTTTGCAGTAGCACATAATAAACTAATAGATCTATAACTTTCAGTAAATTAGTGTTTTTTGCCTTAGGAATCGTTTTTTTATATTCTTCTTTCCGAACATTAGGAAAATAATTTAACATAATGCATTTATTTATAATTTTGG